>PVJL010003367.1:0-160030 GCA_004026885.1 Lyroderma lyra
CTTTGGGTAGATCCCCAGAAGGGGGATTGCTGGGTCAAATGGTAGCTCCATTCCCAATTTTCTGAGGAACCTCCACACTGCCTTCCACAGTGGTTGTACCAGTTTGCACTCCCACCAGCAGTATACCAGAGTTCCTTTTTCTCCACATCCTCTCCAGCACTTGTTATTCCTTGTCTTGTTGATAATAGCCATTCTCACAAGTGTGAGGTGGTATCTCATTGTGGTTTTGATTTGCATTTCCCTGATAGCTAATGAGGATGAGCATTTTTTCATATGTCTGTTGGCCATTTATTTTATTTTCTTATCTTTATTTTCCCTACTACTTGTAATTCTAACAAACACAAGTTTTGTTTTTTATAGAATGTTACTTATTTCACCTATTAAATATTTACCATATGAAGGACAGTATAAAAA
Source organism: Lyroderma lyra (assembly GCA_004026885.1). Classification (NCBI taxonomy): domain Eukaryota; kingdom Metazoa; phylum Chordata; class Mammalia; order Chiroptera; family Megadermatidae; genus Lyroderma; species Lyroderma lyra. Next base: position 415 of record PVJL010003367.1, read on the forward strand.
AAAGAAATATATGTTCCATCCTGAAGGTTCGTTGTCATTTATACCAGTTATTTTCAAGTTCCCTTGTAATATATATGTATATATAAACCCAAGAGTGATTAAAGTGAATAAACAAATAGAAATTCTTTCTCAGTACCTAAGTAATCAACATAATCCATATTCTTCTATATATTATGTGTATCTTCAACTTAGCATACTGACTTCCTCGCATCTTTATTTAGGAAAACCAAGCATGTAAGAAAATCCTGAGTTAAGTTTTAGAATGAAATGCTGTTACCTTTCTTCGAATACATTAGAAGGCTTTGGTATACTGTGTTAAAGTTAAAAGGACCCTAAGAATTGAACAGTGTGAGATTTTCTCAAATACACTGTGAACACAGCCTCTCATATATCTGACAAAATTCTTTTTGTTGTTATTTACCATTTCATAAGTCTAATATTATAAAACACCCCATTCTTTTAAATTCTTTGGTTGCAAAAGTTAAGGACCACATCTATGTAGCATTTGTCCTATAGTGTCGAGTACAATACCACACATAATTAGGCTTTTTGATGAACAGGATAATAACAACTCTTAAGCAAGGTCTATTAATCTCTGTGAAATAAAGAACGTGATATATTCTTTCAGTTTGTATTTTTTACATTCATTCTTTCTCTCTCCCCACCCCCATAGCATTGCATACTTTTAGTCAAGGAAAAAAGGAAAATGCATTTTTATCCCTCTCTATTATTAAGCTTTCTATCTATGTTAGAAATTTGGCCCATGTCTTGTCTGTTGGAATTATTCATATAAACTTAGAGTTTGCCTTTGTTATGAACTTATATCATTAGATTAAATAATTTAATATTTTCAGAAGCTAATATGCAACAAACAAGCCCAGTTATCCATCAGAAGACAGATTAAGAATTAAAATATTAGGGAGTTCTCTGGTGGTGCAGTGGCTTAAGGCTCCGGTGCTATCAGTGCTGCGGCCTGGGTTCGACTCCCATCTAGAGAGCTACCCAAGGGAGTTCACTGATGGTGTAGTGGCTTAAGGCTTTGGCGCTGGTGCTGTCAGCGCTGCGGCCCGGGTTCGATTCCCAGTCAGGGAGCTACTCACATACCAAAAAGCATTAAAAAAATAAAATAAAATAAAATAAAAAAAACTCTGTTAAAAGTGATGAACTGTCACCATAACAAGACAACTCAGTTTCTAAATTGGGTAGAGAGCTACCCACATACAAAAAAAAAAGGCAAAAAAAAAAAAAAAGAATTAAAATATTAGAACAATTTGAGTTTGTGCACATTAGGATATAAAACATTTATAGACAATTTTTTTTCTTGTAAAATTCCAGTTATATTCTCCCCATCCCCCATCCCCTGACCTGTTTCCTTAGTTCTATATTGTGTCTATCTAAGTATTCATGGAATATTTGACAATATATTGTAGGGGTTAAGCTCATAGAATCTGGAGCCAGATTTGCAAGGTGGGTGTGATTTTTGACTCATTATATATCTTACTGTACCTAAGTTTCCTCTACTGTATAAAATATGAATATGAAAATATCTACTTCACAGGATTAGGAAGATTAAATGTTGAAAACTATAGTCCCCACCTCATGAACTTGTGAAAATTTAAGACCTTATAATAGTACCTGACAATCAGTAAAATTCCAATAAATGCTAGCTAGTATTGCCTTCATCATTAGCATCAGAACCATTACTATCAAGAACCTTGACTCTCTTGGGAAGAACAGGCTTGTGTCTTATTTCATTTTGTGCCCCCAAATAGTATGAATTCAATAAATATTTTAACTCTTTATGAATTGTGTTTTGCTTGTTTGTTTGTTTCATCAGTAGACATTAATCAGGAGAGACTTTCCCTGGGGGAGTCTTAGTTGTGTGGCTTCGTTATCAGTAGCCAACAGAGATAATAGGAATTGCCTATGGAGCTACAAATATTGCTTAGTCTGAAACTCCCTGAATATGTCCTATTAGCAGGTTAGATTTCTCTGTTGTCCCTTCCTGTTCCCCCAGACTCTGAGTACAGATTGAAGTGGTAATGTGCCCACTGCTATCATCTCCAGATCCAATAGCTTACCTGAGAGGAGAGATGCTGTCTCATTACAGAATAATTGAATGGCTGCCTTCCCCACTAACTGGGGGCTTCCCTTAGCCTACCCCGTCCTCCTGTGAACCCTCCCATGTTTGGCTGCTCAAAGGCTATAAGATAAATAAAAACAGAGAGAATTCCTATTAGCTTTGAACATCCCATATGAATGAATTCCTAAGGAAACAACTTCAGCACTTACTTTCCAAACATACCACTTCAGACCCAATAGAGGAAATGAGACTATCAATGAAGAAAAGATTTTTATTCTCTGATCCAGTGTGTCAGACCCTGATCTTAAAAACAAAATGTTTTAAGCTAAATTTCACTAACATTAAATTATACAAAAATTTAAGAAGGCACTAAAACTATTCACCTTTTATGCTAAATTTATGGATCATGCTTTATTTTAAACCATGAGCTACTGTTTTCACAAAACTCTGTTACTTCAGATAATTCTTTGAAATTCCAGGCATGGCTTGTAAACTTAACTTTAAAAAGATCCTCCTTCTGATTTCAGGGGCTGACAGATTTATTAGTAGATGAAGCTTATTTACTCAGTGTAAATAAAACATAGGGGGAAAGCTGGAACAATGCTGAATTAAAGGAGCAGAAAATACATGCCCTGTCCCTCTACCCAAATCACTACAGCAAATGATATATTTGAAATGACAAGCCCCTGCCTAACACACAGGAAGTCCCTGCCCCACGCACAAACACAGCTCTGTGATCACTGCAGTGATGTGCTATTTGCTAGCATTTTGTGCTTAGGTGAATCCAGAAAACTTCACCTCATCTATAAATCCAAAAGAGAAATGCACCAAAATGAAACTATTTTACTGTGTACAACACTCTTTCCTTCCTGCCATTTTTCCTGGCCACCACATATTTATTATGAGAACTATTTATTGACTATTAGAATACTTAAGTGTTGCTAAGGAATTAAAAAAGGAAATGTCAAAACACTTACATTACATAGAGGATACCAGAAAGTTTCCATGCCAAAATCAAAAAGACCTGGACATGAACCCTAATTTTGTTTGAATCCTGGGTTTGAGTCAAGCTAAGTGATTTTGCACATTTCTTAACTTCACTGAGCGTCAACCATTTCCTTTGTGAAATGCAAGTAATACGTGGATGAACTGAAATAACACCAGTCATGAAGCCCCTAGCACAATATTGACAACATCGGGGCTTGCAAAATTTTGGTCCATTTTTTCCTATCTTGTCATAAAGGAGTCACCTGTTCTAATGGGGAAGGGATGTTGCGTTTTGAATTGGAACTCTTAGGTTTTGATTTTTCACTCTTTAGTTTACTAGACAATCTACTTGATCTTTCTGCATAGATATTAGTTGATTTTTAATGAAAATTGATATTAGTTATATCCTCTGAGAAAAGTATGTGATTATGTACATTTTAAACTAAAATGTTAAATGAGTTCAGGGTATTGTTATTATTATAAATTAGCATATCTGAATCAAAAATATATACATATAGAGTATTCAGTTTCTACATATGACTCTGTTCTTCGAGGACATGAAAAATTACACTGCTATTTGATTCTAAAATGCTACCTTGAGTATTTGGTCAGTTCCTTTGAGGCCCTATTTATTGCAAGTATCTCATAATAGGGAGTTCCCTGATGGGTAGTGGCTTAAGGCTTCGGCGCTGGCGCTGTCAGCGCTGTGGCCTGGGTTCAATTCCTGGTCAGGGAGCTACCCACATACCAAAAAGCAAAAAATAAATTAATTAATTAAAAAAATTAAAAAAAAAAGTATCTCATAATAAATTGCCAGGTATCCTCAGAATGCAGAGGCTACTAAGGGCAAGTGTATCAGAACTGGATTCTAGGACATCGTGTTTTATGTTAAAATCCAGCTGCATTTGTCTTGTTCTATCTGGGTCTTCTCTGTATCTCTTAGTTACGGAAGCTGATGTTGAGTATCTATGACCTGCCACACTACCTTTTCTTCTCTGCATATGAGGTGCAAGTCACCTTTGGAAAAATTCTGACTGAGGTCCCACTACATTTTAGATAATAACTAATACTTTGGGACAATTTTAGAGCCTTCTCCCAGCAGATAATGTTGAAAGCGAACTCAGGCAGAGGAATCACCCCATGTCACCGACAAGAATCCACATCAAAGTCCTACTTTCAAATGACGTAACATCCCTCATCAAACGTACAGCTTCATATGTATAAAAATGAGGTGATCACCAGAGGAAAATAAAGTAATTTTCAAAATCTAATTTAACTCACTTTATAAGACCATGAACCAAAGAAAATGAAGACTGTCAAGGAGAAGAAAAACTATGTAACAACCAATAACCGGTTTCGTTTCCTACTAGGAAAAACAAATTAGTGTTCATAAGATTTGAAGAGAAGGCGGCCAATTCATTTTGATCCTGTGGCAACACTTTGAAGCTTACTTTTTAACTCAATCTATTTTACCATTCCAAGTATCATGAAAGGCAAAGTACACAGGAAGCAATACCAATGGGAATTTGGGTATTTCAGGGAAGATTTGGATCTTACTTTTTCTGAAAGCATCTTTAAAGAATTCTTCAAGCTGTCTGGAGAATGCTGGCTTGCAGAATCAAGGAGCAGGTCTGCATGGGTTGCTATCAGAGGTTGTAGTTGATTGATGTTGCTGAGAACTTCTTTTGCTCTGGCTGTGTTTTCCGGTGAATAGTAAATAAACTGGTACCCAGTACTGCAACAGCGAAGAGGAAGGCACGTTAGACATGGAGCAGGAAGAATTTGCAGCCTTTACTATCAGGTGGCAAATGATAAACATAACCCCAAACATCATTATTTTCTATTGAACAGAAAAGAACTGTTCCAAGAGACTTTTACGATGTCCTGAGAGGTTTTTTTTTGTTTTTTGAGTAAAATGACCAAGATATTTTTTTTAAGAGTTGGTAAAATAAATGCAGTCCTTACTCAACCACTGGGAATATTCTTTATTATTACGTATGTCATACATTAGTAATCAAAGCAAATTAGTATTAATATTAATTACTAATGGACTTGAGGTCACATAGTGTGGAGGCAAAAGTCTGAGCTTTACATTCAGGGGAAATTGAATAGAAACCCTGGCTCTGGCGCTTACTAGCTAGGTGACATTGGGCAGCCTTCTGTCCGAGTAATTGTAAGAGCTAAGACTGATGATCAGTCATGAAGTGCCCAAAAGAATCCTTGACACAGAGCAAGCATTCAATATCTACCCCCTGTGTTGTTCCCCACGATATACGGGGCAAGGAGAGTAAATTTTAATAGCTGAGAAAAGGCGTAAAAGAAACCAATGCCAAATGGCCATAGAGAGAATTTTATTGGATAAGAAAAGGAATTTTTAAGAAAAATTCCTTCACGCTATTTTATCCCCACCCCTTTTGTTCCTTATAGTTTTGCATTTAACTTGTAAAAAAAACATAAAATTGACTACTCATAATTAGTGACTTTTGGAAGTATCATCTAGGAATTGGCCAAGCATGTTATGGGGGTAAGGATTCCATGGAGGCAAGAAATCTTTGGCCAGTTTCATTGGGAAAGACAAAGGAGGCATTCCAATGTGTTAACGACTAGAAGGGCAGAACAGCAGACGAAGGGCAGGCAAACAGCGGCCATTGTTAGTGCAAAGCCTAACATCTCTGCTCACATCTCTTTACTCCAACTGTCAAAGCACATTTTATTAATACCTTGCAGCCCGTGTTGCATACTTAGTGAATATTTTCTCTATATTTATGAGCTAAATTATTAAAATTCCCATCATTCCATTTATTATTTTCAAACAGTAGAATCCAAGAAGAAAAATTAACATCTAGAAAGCCCTCCACTTCTCTTTCCCCTCATGATATTCAAGGGGGAAAGCATCAATTTCTTCAGGGAGACAATACTCTTCTGCAAATATATACTGAATAGTCCCACAAAGTTTATTTGTTTGTTTATGTATTTTTGCACAAGGACAAAAAGAAATGTCCTTGGTTGCTTGGACTATTTATAAGGCAGGACAAGAAGTCGAGGAGTGGACTAGATTTATGAAGAAACGCACTGTTAGTCCACGACACTCAGAATTTGCTCTTGGTTTTTGTACTGTAGACTTAAATGTCAGAAGAGGGAGCTGAAAAATAAAACTACTTAGTATATATTTTAATGCTAATTGAAGTAAATGATGAATAACAAGGGCAAGTAGGAGAAAGGAAACAGTCCCTGCAAATGCCTGTGTCTCTCTGGCTCACCTGCACTTATGCAGGAATGTGTTAAGGGCTTTAGCAAAAATCATGAACTGGGGTGTTTCCATACTCATCTGTACTCCGACTAAATGCAAAGTTTAATACACTGCAGTCCTCGGTAAAGCAAACAACCCTGTGTTATTTTTGCAAAGAAAATGATTATTTAAAGATCCTGGTGCACAATCAGGGTGGGACAATGTCAGACTTAATAGACCTGACCCCAAAGAGCAGTGTGGCGTAGCTACTCAGGGATCCCCTTTCATGGATCGGTCCTTCTATCATTATAATTTGCTTTCTGCTGTCATCTTAGGGCCCAGCACAGCTTAGCTCTTTGAAGGCTAGAGTTCTCAAGGCCATGTGTGGTCTCTCACATAACCTTCACATAACCGTCGCCCTTTGGAGTATGTCATTCCTGGCCTCTGCTATATTCATTCTCATGAATTCCCTTTTGACTTGTGCCACCATTTTCTTTCTTCTTTCCTAATATTGGGCTTTCCTAGCAGTTCACTGTTACTTTATTCCTGAACATTATCTACCTCCACTATTTCCTTTTGTACAAGTCTTTTATTCTGCAGATTCCCTTAGAGCCTCTCCTCCATTTGAGTTTGACACATACATTTTCAAGACGTATTTCTCACATGTTCCTTCCTTCCGTTCTAGCTCAGTGGTGCTCCAATGTTAGCAGATGTGAGATTTACTTGAAGATGAAGACAGGCCCTGGGTGTTTATTTTTTAAAAATGCAGATGCCCTGGCAACACCAGGAGAGTCTGCTTCCAGAGGTTGTGGCATTTGAAACAAGCACCTCAGGAAATACTGACACTGGAGGAGAACAGTGGACTTTCATATTGTTCCAAACCCTTGGACATGCTACACAGTGACTCTGACCAAAGTTCACTATTCTAAGTTCCTCATTCCTAACTTATCCTCATTTTCATAAACCCTTATGAGGCGACGGCTGTATTCCATCTTTATGGTCTACACAAGATGCTTCAGTTCCCTTCTCGCTACCAGGGTTTCCTCCCCTACCCTTAACCATCATCCTTTCATCTTTTCCCTCCCCATGTTCCCCCTCCCCTCATCCTGTCCTCTCCAATGCATTCTTCAATCACCGTGGTGGGGCAGAAGCATAACTCCTGTCCCCTGCTCCTAAGGCACCCCCTGGTGCAGTGGAATTATTATATGGTAGGCATCACTTCTCCAGATGAAGTCTTTAATGATGAGCACCTGACCTAGCAAGGTTGAAAGATTCACTTCCCACCATAAAAGCCATTGTTGGTGTCCAGGATGAAATAGTATTGTATGGAAAAAAAAATATCACTGCCACAAAATAATTTTAAGTATACATAAATTTCATCTACATATTTCAGTGCCTTACTCTTTAAACATGTCACATATTTTAACAGTAAAGCATCTTAAGTGAAAAGTTATGAATATAATTATCAAGATAAAAAGAATATAGCTAAACTCTATTTTATAGTGGTCTAAAATTTCAACTGAATCCAAACACTTGAATCACCTATCAGCAGACAAAAGCAGCAGAAGGACAAAATATTTTTGCTTGGTAAAAAATATTTCATAGGATATTAATATCAGAGAAAATCATAGATAAAATAATTGAAATTGGTTTCATAATAATTTTCTATTAATGAAACAATTCATGTGCATATGTGTGTGTGGTGTGTGTGTGTGTGTATATACACACACACATTTTAATTTATGTTTATTTAAATTCCTTAATATCCATTAATTAGAATTCACACAGACACACCCTACTCGTATGTGTGTGTACATGTTGTCACTGGGGCATCATATTTCGGGGACATAAAGGAAAATAAAGCACATAGTGAAATAATACTCATATTTCTATACTTTAATTAAAATGATGATTGTATATTTTTGAGTGTACAGTCAGTCTACTTCAGGGGCTTTTTGCAGGTCCCCGTGGTTTCCTCATCCTCTACTGATGGTTCGCTCCAATAGGATCAGTCCTTGAAACTCTTCCTTTTGTTTTATCTACATGTCCTTTGCAGACAAACCTCAGTTAACCTTTGTAGAAAAATCTCAATTAAATAATCTCACTTAACCTTGTGGTTAAATATAAGGTGATGGAAAGAGAAGTCACATTAGGTGGTGAACTTATTATACATCAAGTTGACAATGCACTGTAGAATCGTATGCCTGACACCTATGTAATCCTTGCTAACAGATGTCACCCCAATAAGTCTAACAATAAAAATGAATTTAACAAAATAAATAAATAAATAAATACCTCAGTTGTGGTAATGATTTCCAAATTCCTATCTCTAGTCTACACCTTTTTCCGCAACTCCAATTAGAGATGGAAGCTCTCCTTTTGACAGCTCCAATTCCTCATGCCTCCAGCTGGCTCCTCATCCGTTACCCATCTCGGCCACCAGCTCCCTTTGCACTGCAAGTCCATTTGGTCTCTTTCTCCCCAATCCTGTCTGTAATTTTTCAGAAAACTCTTGCCTTTTCCTTCAAAATACATGCAGAATCCAACATTTCCACACTCACTGCAACCACCCTGGTGCAAGCCACCATCATTGCCTACCCCCAGGAGGACTGCAATGGCCCACAAACCAGCCTCTCCACCTCGGTCCTTACTCTAAGACATTGAAATCATTGACTTAGGCTTCGGTTTGAAGGAGGCAGAAGGCAGGCAAGGAGAGAGAAATAAAGCAGTTCTTCCTTAGTTCCCTGTCCAGACCCCAAATCCTGGGAATTGATCTGCCATTTGTCCTCGTCTTTCCACCCCCACACCACTGCTACCTTTGCTCCTAAACCATTCACTCAACCAAGCTGCCACTTTGGTAAATGGAGTCATGGAAAAATACAGACGAGAGGTGATGAGTAGGCATGGCTGGAAGAGAAGGAGAAGGTAAGGCAGAAAGCACATGTGCAGAAGAGGAGCATACAAAGAAAACACTAGAGTGATGTGCCTCTGCTCCTGTGGCGAAACTAAATCTCCAGAGGAAAATCTAAGGACTGTGTCCACTTATTTCTTTCCCAACTCAAGCACTGCTTGTAAAAAAAGCCCCAAAAATCCAGAGGGAGGGATAGACATTCTCAGTTCTAACTGAGAAGAAAACCATGTAGATAATAAATGAAAATTTACACCTTAGTGCACTTGAATATACCCTTCTGGCTTCACGGGGTTTAACAATATACTTCATGAAACTGTAGAAGGTAAAAAAACAAAACAAAAAAAACCCCAAAACACTCTCTGCTTTTCCACATGTATCCTTTCTACCTTTTGCTAGAAGCATGGCTTAGAAAAAAAAGAATAGGAAGGAAAACAGTATTTGTTTTGTTAACTCCTATATATTTCACTTATCTATTAGATGCAAATGAAACTGTGATTTTTGCAGTTGAAATTTGCCATTTGATATTGGAATACATTCTTAAATAAATGTGGTTATGTTATACATAATTTTAATGCGCATTTCTTGCTTTATGTTTTTTTTTGCTAATGACTTATGACCTGCTATTTATTTTACATTTATTTTAGACTCCGGGAATGATGTTAGACAAAAAGCAAATTCGAGTTTTCTTATTTGAGTTCAAAATGGGTCGTAAAGCAGTGGAAACAACTCTCAACATCAACGACGCATTTGGCCCAGAAACTGCTAACAAATGTGCAGTGTGGCGGTGGTTCAAGAAGTTTTGCAAAGGAGACAGAGCCTTGAAGATGAGGAGGGTAGTGGCCGGCCATAGGATATTGATGACGACCAATTGAGAGCAATCATCGAAGCTGATCCTCTGACAACTACACGAGAAGTTGCCAAAGAACTCAATGTTGACCATTGTACGGCCATTTGGCATTTAAAGCAAATTGGAAAGGTGAAAAAGCTTGATATGTGGATGCTTCATGAGCTGACTAGAAATTTAAAAAATGGTTTTGAAATGTCATCTTCTCTTATTCTACTCAACAACAATGAACCATTTCTCAATTGGATTGTGACATGCAATGTAAAATGGATTTTATAAGATAACCGGTGATGACCAGGTCAGTGGTTGGACCAAGAAGAAGTCCAAAGCACTTTCCAAGCCAAACATGCACCAAAAAAGGTCATGGTCACTGTTTGGTGGTCTGCTGCGAACCTGATCTACTATAGCTTTCTGAATCCCAATGAAACCATTACATCTGAGAGGTATGCTCAGCAAATTGATAAGATACACTGAGAAATGCAACGCCTGCAACCAGCATTCGTTCACAGAGAGGGCCCAATTTGTCTCCATTACAATGCCCGATTGCATGTTGCACAACCAATACTTCAAAAGTTGAATGAATTGGGCTATGAAGTTTTTCCTCATTCGCCATATTCACCTGACCTCTCGCCAAGCATCTCAACAACTTTTTTTTTTTTGATGTTGAATGAGCCTTTATTATGGGGCAAACATGAACATAAACACTTAAGGTGTGTTTAGTCATTTAAACTTTACAACAATGTTAGTAGGCAAGTCTTATTATTTATTTCCTATTTGAAAAAGAAGGAACTGGTAGTCCACATATTCATGGAGTCTTTTCCAAGGCCTTATAGTTGGTTGAATACAGAGCTGAGGTCTGATGCTACTACACACTGCCTGTCAGAGCCTCATCCTTATCCAAAAAGATGGTCTCACCAGTCCTGTGAGAGCTTACATTCAAGGCTCTGGCATAGCCTACTGCATCGACAACTTTTTGCAGGGAAAACATTTCCACAACCAGTAGGACACAGAAAATGCTTTCCAAGAGTTTGTTGAATCATGAAACACAGATTTTTATGCTACAAGAATAAACAAACTTATTTCTCATTGGCAAAAATGTGTTCATTGCAATGGTTCCTTATTTTGATTAATGAAGATGTGTTTGAGCCTAGTTATAATGATTTAAAATTCATGGTCCACACTGCAATTACTTTTGCATCAACCTAATAATTAAATGAGTTACACGATTTAAGCTTAAACTGATGTTTATCTTTGAAATTCCTATTTTAAAAAATATTTTAGTGTCATGTTAATTATAGAATCAGTGTTTTAAACAGGGCTTTTCCTGCCTTTTTATTAGCTGGGTGTCCAGTAATGCCAATTAAAAGGAATAAAACCTAAAATTCATTTTAGTTCAACTTGCCCACAAAGAAAACTGACATATTGACTCTGATCAGAGTGGCTCCAATTCTCCTACTTTTCACTTTGCAAGCTCTTTACCTGCAATTTCTTGATCATTAAGACTTCTTCTTTAGATACAGCCTTTCCTTAGCCCTATCTTTATTCTAATAAAAACTGCCCACACGCTACTATAGGACCTTGAAATGAAGTCCAGTGTGTTTTCATTTCCTTCCATGGTCTACTCCCATTTACTCCCAAATCACTCGCCCTGATGTCCTCCACCAGCTTCTAAGGGGTTGACCAGTTCTACTTCTCCTAGATCAGTTGCTGGTGTTTCCATGCACACTCCTCTGCAAATACGTGATGCAGTAATGCCCAAACCAGGCCTGCCAATTCCGCCCACCTACAGAGTTCTCAGCTCCATCCTGGACTTTATCCATTCATGCGCCTAGTCAGAGTAGAGATGATAAGGTGTAATAATAGAAACCATGCCCAAATATACCACACAAGCAAATGTTCCCTTGATGGCAAATGAGTATAGGGACCTTTCTGGGGTGATCAAAATGTCTTAACGTTGGATTGTGATGATGACTGCACAACCCCATAAATTTACTAAAAATCATTGAATTACACACTTAAAATAGATCAATTGGATGGTATGCGAATTATGCTACAGAAGCTGAGAGTAGAATGGTGGTTGCCAGGAGCTGTGGGGAGGAGACATGGGGAGATGTTGGTCAAGGGATATGAAGTTTCTGTTACACAAGATGTAGGAGTTCGGAGGTCTACAGCGTGGTGACTACAGTGGACAATACTATATTGTATGTATGAAATTTGCTAAGAGGGTAGATCTTAAAGTGCTCTCACCACAGAAATAACAACCACCCAAAAGGTAATGATGTGAGATGGTAACAAGGCTAATTAGCTTGATTGTGGTGATTATTTCACAATGTATACACATATCAAAACATCAAGTTATACGCCTTGAATATATAAAAATTTTCTTTGTCAGTTATACCTCAATAAGGCTGGAAAAAAACAAAAACAAATGTTTCCTGTGTGTGATAGCATAGTTCTGGTAATCATGATTGTGAGGTAAGGATACAGGAAAACAGAAGGTATGAGGGCTGTCAGGGAAAAATCCAGCCATCAATGCCTCTATTTTTCATATTACATGGCTGGGTACTTTCCAGACAGCCCTCGTATATTTAGGAGCCATGTGAATTTTTGTCCCTGTTAAATCTGATATTTTTGTGGAGGATGTCTAATAAAGCCAATAATTTACACAGTAGAATTAATACTAATAATCCAAATATCTTTCTTTTTCTCCCTCTCTTCTTTTTCTCATTTTAATAGCTAATAATTATTGGGTCTGTACTATAGGCCTAGCATTATGCTAAATTATTTTCAGGTACTATTTTATTTAATCTTGACAGCAGTTCTCTAAAGAACAAATATTGTTCCATTACACAGATATGGAAATTGAAGTCTGGGTAGGTTACATAATATGGCCTGGCTCACACAACTCGTATAGATGGTAGAACCAGGGTTCAAACCCAGGTCTTTAGTATCACCCACTCTGAACTCTTAATTATGTTTTACAATCTTATGAACACAGTATTGACCCATTTTAAATTTGGAAAAGATATAATATGAAAACTAACCCAGGAAACATCTTCCATTTAGCAACATAATGGTAGGCACAGACAATATACATTAAAATAAAATATAATTAAAGAAGTTCTCATCTTCTAATTAAAACAAAGTTTATTAGAGAAGATGTATGATTCTATTTTACAACACAGATTAGACTCAAGAAAGAATCTGAAAATCATCTCACAGCAAATTGCTTTCAACAAACAGTTAATGACTACTACTTTTCAATGCACTGAGGAAAGCAAAATGCCATCAGTGGCTGAGTGTGATGATGCCTGTCCTCTAAGTGCCATAGCCAGACCTGTAGCAGAGAAGAAGGAAAGGTGGGTAACATTTTTGCCTCATCTTCTTCCCACAAGACCTTGCAAACCTATGGCTCTCTATTGGTGTGGGTAATTATCATCTGGAACCGCCACAGTTTCAAGGCTAGCTTACTCACCACTCAGCACTAGAGCTCTGCACATTACTGAGCTCACATAGTCATGTAAAGCAGCATCAAAGGGCGGTACGTTCCATTCAACATTTCTAGGTGTTTGTAGTTGATTTGTTTTCATGTTACCTAGTTTTTCCATATTTGCTGGAAGTAGAAGTGGCAACAGGGTTTTACAAAGAACTTTCTCTTATTCTGCAGCTAGATAAAAAGGAGAGATAGAAAACAAAACTATCTTATAATAAAAGAAATAGAATTCTGTACCACTCTAAGTAAAAGCATTACCCTTTCGTAAACACTCACAGATATGTTTAGATTGTTGTTTTCTGTAGACCTACAATTTCATGTTTTCTTTCAGGTACATTTTTTTTTATATACACGCTACATACTTCATTGTCCACATACTAATTGAAATGACTATATGGTGGTGTTCTCTAGTGATGTAGAAGAATTTGCTTATTCATTCATTCAGGATGTTTCCAATATTTTCCTATTAGGAATGGAATCTATATACATTTTTGAAAAATAATTTTTCTTTTACCATTTTTATTGCAGGTATATTCCTAAGTAAGTGGTTTTCTTCACTTGATCTTAGCCAAAAGGCCAAGAAGTGATTACAAGTGGTTTTCCTGAGGCGTGTTTAGGAAAGCTGTAGGTAGAGAACCAACAAGGCTAGAAGTCTTAGAAATACTTTCACTGACCACTTTACAAAGTAATTTTAGGCAGACTGAAAAGAAATTTGAATGTAAATCACCACATCGATTCACGTGTTTTCTTAATAGTACAGATAAAGTAATTTACGTTTAAAATTACATTCTCACAAAAGGCAGAAGGAATTGAATGGAGCAACTTCTTAAATTTTCTATCTGGTGAGTAGCAAAACCAAGTCCTAGAAAGGTCCTCCGTAATGAATATTATTAGTTAGGACCAACACTGTTCAGTGTTGAACACCTGCCAATTACATGAGCGTAAATGAGTATGGAAGACAGATTTGAGAGTGGGGACAGAACTCTCATTTTGTAGTTTTGGCTCTGTCATTATCAGATGAGTAATTCAATCTTTGGACCGCAGTATTCACATTGATAAACTAAGTAGGAGAATTTGTGATTTCTGAGATTCCCTGTTACTTAAAAGATTCTCTATTGAGGAAAAAAAAGCACACACTCAACAAAATTACCTTACTCCCCAAAACTTATTTTCATATCGAATATGGACAACTGACTTTATTAATTAAGCAATGAAAACAAATGGTTTATGTCCTGTACTCCATTCCCTAGTGGCCTTGGCCTTTACCTAGTTACAGACACCAGAAACCTAAGAATCCTCAGCCCTGCCCAGTCCCTCTCGAGTCATCTAGTTGCACTTAAATCCTATAAACATTTTCTAAAACTCTTCTTCAATCTGCAGTCAGCATTTCCTCTCGCCATCACTGTTATAACAATCTAATTGTTTACCCTTCATAAGTTCTCTCCACATTGTCACTCAAAATGCAAATCAGCTCATATTAATCTTCAAACAAAAACCTGTCAGTAAGTGCCCGTAGCCTATAGGATGAGCTGCCAGGACTTGACAGAGCACACAAGTGCTCTTCAGAATCAACCAGCCTCTTCTCTCTCTCTCTCCCCCTGCCTCCTCCCGTCCCCGAGATGTTCTATATCCCTGGTGTTTCTGGGCCAAGGTGCAGTGTGCAGCACCACCACACTCAGGTGTGCTGCACAGAACCTGGGAGTCTTCATACCTCTGCGTTTTTACCTCCCACTCCAAACACACACACAAAACCCAAACAATGACCAAGCGCTCCTGACTATCTCATAGCCGATCTCTTTCTCTCCATCTGTGCTGACACCACCCTAGGCCAAGCCATCTTTCTCTTCTGACAAGCTCATTGCAATAACAACTTATTATTGCAAGAGGCTCCTGAAAGGGAGGAGGACTGTTCAGGCAAATTCCCATCTAATGAAAATTTTGCAATAACACCACTATTTTTTTTGTCATGTTACACAAGCCAATTGTGTGATTTTTCCGTGACATAGATCTCATATGCACATTTAAGTTAGTACCTGCACTATAATCTTGCAAAGAATGAGGTACTGTATAATTAGCATCTAAACTCTGGAAAATATAATATTTTTATTCTATGAACATTTATTTGTAAATGACTTTTTTCCCTGTTTGTTGCCTTTGGAATGATGGAGGTTACATATCTAAGCTAACAGGAAACTTTAAAAAATATGCTGTTGAACCTGAGTACAAAATTCTTCCTTGGATAAAATGCACATTAGTTGAAATGACGTAAGTGTGTCATGGTTTAAATTTATTTTTTTAGTTTAAGGTGAAAGAGAAATCAAACTCCTGATTTATAGAAAATAAGTCTTCAAATCATATTCTTTTCATATTTAGTTTTTGAAACAGAAAAAGGTTTCTTTCTGCAATTTGTTTATAAAATTTAACATTTTATCTCATAAGTCCTAATCTTCCTGTTGATTAACTTTTTCTTCTGAGATAAAACCAGTAGTCATATCTTAATAATTGTGTGAAATTAAAACCTTTAATTATAAAGTCAAATTATCCAAATTATCTTCCTGAGAAATACTGATGATATACTTATAATAATAGGTCTTTCCACAAAAAATCTCAAGATTTTAACCATTCTTTCTAACAATCTAATTATTGTAAGAGAACTCAGTCACATCAATAATGCAAACAAGGAAACTGAAGGCTGAGATGTTCAGGGGTTTTGCTGAGATCCCACAATTAAGATCATGTGTTTTATTTCATACACTCTTCTCTTCACCATATTTATTGCTACTATAAATTCTAGGTCATTTAGCAAACTTATTTTCATGTATAATTAAAGTCATTTTCTTTAAAGGAAAGATTTACTTTTTAAGAATTCTGAACTGTCACACTATACACAGTGCTTCTTGACTAAAGTTCAGACCACACTTCGCTTCATGAGCTTTTGGGGTAATCAGAAGAATGTCACCAACTCCTAAATGTTAAAGTCACCAATGTATTACTAATATTGAATCAAGAGTTTAGGTTGGTTATTTTTATAGAAATTATCACCTTTCTCCTTTCAGAACACATAAAAGTGTTCCTTTTTTTTTAATTTGAGGTGCAAACCTTAACATTCTAGTACCTGACAAATGACTGTTTTTAAAGCCTACAAGACATTTTCAACAAATGCCCATATGTTACTGTTTCCTAATTTCACAAACATTCTCTGTTTCTCTTATATAATTCAGTCATACTGATCTCGTCAGGCAGAGAAATGATGCCCATGACAGGCAATCCTTCCACTCCTTGCATTCACTCCCTCATTTACCTATTAGCTCAACAGCATGTGCCAAGCTAGTTTCTGGGGCTGGTGTGGGAAACCAGATGGACACAGCCCGTACCCTCACAGTGCACACGTGCAGGCTGGCCCGCTAGACAGACCACTGGAGATGCCTGCACACTGGAGGCTAAAAGCAGATGTGGTCTAGCCACGGACTTGGAGAAGGCCTGTAGGCAGAACTGACACTGAGGAAGTTCAGTTTGGTTCACTATGGAGGGTGGTGTGAAAGGAAGAGATGATGGTGTGAGTGGTGGATGAAGCTGAAGAAGAAAACAGGGCCAGAGTATGGGGTGGGACCCAAAAAGCCCTGGAATTTATTTATAAATAATTGTGTATTTATTCTTACATGTTTAAACTTAGTCACCTTCCAAGTACTCCCCGTTTGATGCAATACACCTATGGAGATGCTTTTTCCACTGCTCTAAATGGTTTTTGAACTTGTGGATTTTGATGCTTTTAGTGCTTCTGCCACATCCACAAAACGCTTCCCTTTGAGGACTTTTTTCATCCCAGGAAACAAAATAATGTCATTCTGGGAGAGATCAGGTGATTAAGGAGGGTGGGGCAGGGGGGTGAGGCCATTTTTGGTCAAAAACTGCTGAACACTCAGCACGTGTGGGCAGGCGCGTTGTCACGCTGCACACTGTTCGTGTTAAGTCACCCCTCATGAAATGGGCAAATGTGCTGAAATTCTCCAAAACAATTCACTGAAGCCAAATGCATCCTCTGATAACAATGTCAGCTGGTAGGCTGATGCAGATGGGATCCCAGAACACTTTCCTAGCAGGAGAAGCCTGTGCTACAACAGTCCTGTCCTCCAGAAAATAATTCTGGGTTTTTTGGGGGTGTCCCCCTCATACACATGAAAGTATTATGCAGTTTGGACCTTATCTTCCAGGCAAGAGGCAGCTAAGAAATGTTTGAAATTATGAAACCTCTAGATTGTATTTGGCTTTTAGAAATTTTACCCCAGCTAAGGGGAGAAAAATGAACTGGATGAGAGCCAGCCTGGAAAGAGAGAGTGTTTAGAAGATTTGGGGATAGACGCTTAGAAGACGGTGATTCCATGGATTAGGGTTACTCCAAGCCATAATTCATTATTGAAATGAATGATTTCCTAGAAGTAAGAAGGCAAAACTGACAGAACTGATTTTTTTCTTTCTTTCTTTCTTTTTTTTTTTTTTTTTGGAAGTGGAAGCAAGGGAAGAAAGGTACTCAAGAATTTCTAGTGTCTAAATTGAAGATCTGGGTGAACAATGGTGCCTTTTATTAAGAAAAGGAATCCCCAGGAGAAGTTGAGGGTAAGGAGTGAGAGAAGACATATTATTTTGACTTTCAAATGTTTGGATGATACAAATAATGGGGAGCTGTCTGCCTGATGGTTGTAAATATGAGCCATACATATCAGCTGTCTAAAGCACTGTGCTCAAGAATATGTGGGCCACCGGGCATCTTATACACACTGAAACATTTTCTTGTGCAGGATAGATAATATGGCATCATCTCTAAACTTCAATAATCTCAACTAAGAAATTCCACTTTTAAGAATCTATCAGAAAGAAACACAAATGTTCAGGGCACTAAGAAAAAGGGTGTACCTTGCACACAGTGGTGGTTATAACCAAAAATTATAAACAATCTAAATGACCATCAATATTGCATATAAAAAAGAAAAGGTCTACATATATTGAAATCAGAAGCTGTCAGAACATTTTTGAGTGAAAAGATACTTGTTCATATATTTTGCATAAATAACAGCTCATATCTATTAAGCCTTCATTATGTGCCAGGTAGCTTTAGAAAATTTGGGGTATATATGAAGTCATTAAATCTTCAGAACATCCCTATGAGGTAAGTAATATTTTTTTCCATGCTACAAATGAGGAAACCAAGGTACAGAGAGGGGGGGAGTAATTTGACTAAGGCCACAAAACCAGTACGTGTCCAAACCAGGATTCAATCTCCACAGGGAGTGAAGTCTGTGAATTGTCTGAGATGAAAGTTTGTGGCTTACCCCAGAATGGGGGCCAGAAAAATTAAACTGAGTTATAGAAAAGCCAAGAACATTGCATTCCCACGACCTGAGTTGGTGGACTAATAGTCCTCTAACCACTGAAAACTCAAATGGTTGAATACCTCCTAGAGAAAAAAGTGCCCAGGGAAATCCATTTAAGCGGCTCCAATTGGTTTATTCTAGGGAGGGAGAATGGGAAGGCAGGCCTTTCATTTCACAAGCGTCTTTATTCTTGCACCTCATACGCTATAAACACATTTTATTGGTATAGTGAGAAAGAGAATGGAGGAGGAGAAAAACTGGATTACAGGCCATTGTGGATCACTTGCAACTTAGCAAAAACACCTCCATTCCCTCCTATCACATTCAGGTCAGTGCTTGGAAAGCCTGAACACCATTTCAATTGTACAGTATGCCCACGTCTCAGCATGACTGTTTAACTAAAAACACTTCACTCTCTCCATACTCCATGCTATAGATGTATAGGAAGTAAGACCCACGTATTGGTGAAGACGGGATGCTGTGCACAGGGAGCTGCCTGCGGCGAAGCACGCACGGAGACCAACAGCCTCGGGGTGTGAGCTCTGGGGGACCTCGCCGTGTACCTGCCTGAACGTAGCTGACAGCCGAGAGTGGCTGGAGAAACTGACTCGGAGGTAGAAAAGAATGCAGCCCCAGGGAATCCAATTGTCAGCTACACAGAGATTTAAATTTCTATTTTCTTGAAAATGACATACTGTCAGCTACTGGACTTAGTTGAAAAGGGAGGGAAAAAAAGGGATGGATAGGACTTCTATTCTGACTCACGCTTGTTTCTACCAGGCCCTGAGCGACACGTGTGCATGTGCGTGCGTGTGTGTGTGTGTGTGTGTGTGTGTGAGAGAGAGAGAGAGAGAGAGAGAGAGAGAGAGAGAGAGAGAAACTGTTTTTCCAAAAGGAAAGCAAATGTATTCGAATGTGAGAGGGATGTGATTTTTATCTATTAAGACCAATGCTTTTATAGACAAGTTTGGTTGCATCGGACATAATTTCCAAAGAGCGACCAACACGGATATTTTTAAATGGAGACAACTCAATTTACATACTATGAAGGGTTAGTCCTTTTAAGCCATTTAAAAATTTAAATTTACAACCAAATATATATATATAAAACTGTAGATTACAAGTGGAGAGACTGGATCAGCATTCCATCAGTGACTGTCTTGCTGTGTAGGGGGAGTATGAGCAATTTGAAGCTCTTTCTTTGATACATCCACATTTTCCCATAAACATTTGCAAAATTGGAAAGCGATCAATGAAAACTATTGATTAAAATATATATTATTGAAAGATCAAAAATATTTCTCCTTAAAAGATATATGACATGTGCTCAGACTGAACTGCTCAGCCAGGTTTCTGAGAGGAACCTAGAGATCAGACTAGAGACAGACAAAGACCTTCAAGTAGGAAAATAAAAAGGCTCCCTAAATCAAATTATGGATGCAGTCGTATTGCTTTCACTAAATATATTAGAATCACTCAGTCCTTTTCATTAAAAAAAAAAAAAAAAAAAAAGAAACTTCAGCATGAAGCATAAAAGTGGAGGGTTTTAAAACAAATAATTGTGTAACCACTGCCTCGCCAGGTCCTGGGTTACGGGAGAGTATGTACAGGGAAGCATTGAAAATCTGACATCTCAGCTTCATAACTAAAAATGTTCATTGATGTTTTTTCCATCCCCCACATTGAGCACTGGTTAGTGATTCTATCAGAAATAGATGTTTCAAAGGATTTGTATCCGGTCCTTCCATTTCTGGTTTACTACACTACAGGGTGCGAAGAGTTCCCTAATGCTACAGTAGTTTTTTCCGTCTATCTAAGGAGCCTCCTATTATCTGCGCATAATAGATAATGAGATAACACATCTACTTGCATTTCTCCTACAGCAGGAAGGAAAAGATACCTCAGCGTTTTCACCCTGTGATGGTGTAACCGCTGATCTCAAAAAGGCGAAACTGGTTTCACTCTTTGTATGATTGTTCGACTTTCCTTCTAAAAACTCCCCTAAATTCTGGTCTAGACTCAAGGTCCTGTAGGTTCAAGGATAGGTGAAAATATTTCTATTAGTAACATTTTAGTTCATTATTCTTATGACATTTCTAAATGATTTCTTTCTCTCTTCCATTTGAAATTGTGGGGTAAGAAATGTGGATTCTGGTCACCTGAAACAGATTGGGTGGGGAGGCAGGTAATTGGCGGAAAAGGCTGGGTAGATATTCCAGACAGGTGTGTGACCTTAGGGTCCTCTGCAGGGAGTCCATTCTCATTTTGTTCCCAATGAACAGGCAGGTCACAGGGAATTAATACTCCCAAGAAGGAGTTAACACTATCTCTCATTGGCTTTTATTCTTCCTTACAAAGGCTCTTGGTTTTCGTGTGGGCCTTTTCATCTTAATGAAAGGGTTATGCTCTCAGGTCATGATCCTACTCAGTGAAAGTTCTGGGTGAATCTGCAATTCCTGCTGAAATCAGAAAATGACAAAAAGTGGCTAAATAGGTGTTGCGGTGATTATTCCTTTCCTTTTAAACAACACTGAAAGTAAAAAGCAAACAAACAAACAAAAAACAATAAGTCCTATTTTAAGGGAGAAATTCCCAAGTGTTCAAACCTATCTCAGGTAAACCCCTGACTCCAGAAACACAGACATATGATATAACAGATAAATACATGGATTACAAACACCTTAGTCTTTAAATAAAATACACATGTAATTAGGGTTTGAGACCTAGAAAAATCTCATGTTTACAGCAGGAAAAGTACAATATGCTCAGTTCTACTTGCTGGATGTTACTCAGGTCTAAGTTTTCCCAGATCAAAATTCTTACAGCTTTATTTCCATCTTTGGTTCCATTTTGCAACTGTTTAATGAGTTTGGAGTTCTTTAAACAAACATTTCCAGTAAGTGAGTTGTAACACTTTTCTTCATTTCAGCAAATACTCCTTTACGTAGATTTTCTTTCCTCCTGATGCGTACCAATTGATGTTTTATGCATTTTTCAAAGTTCAACTCATCTGTGTCTCTATTCCTGTTTCTATTCTCCACAATGTTTATCCACCTCCTCCAAGAACTATTCGCTTCCATCTCCGTCAGTGGTTCTCAACCCCAGGTATGCATTATTCTCACCCAGGGTGCCTTTAAAACACACCAATGCCTGGGCTCCATTCCCAGGACTTCCAACTAATTTGTCTCCGGTGATATGCTGGCAGAGATGAAATGTTTTAAAGCTCCAAAAGTGACTGTAATCTGTAGCCACAGTTGAGACTCCTGTTCTATATATTGATTTTATTGTATCATGAGTACTTTTGAAACTTTATCTCTCACTAGTGTTTTCAGCACTTTAAATCAGAGACTATGTCTGATTCACACAGGAATTCTAATGCCTATTGAAGTTGATCCATGGAACGCTTGTATGCTGAGCATCCTGTTGAACACTCCAGAAGATCCACAGTTCAAGGGAATATCATCTCTTACTTATGGAGATCACAACTGTTAGGAAGTGTCAGATAAGAAAGAACAAACCTCACATGCCATAATTGTGAGCTAATAAGACTGTAAGAGAAGTAAAAATAAAATATTTTTATTTTAGACATTATGGAGAAGGTGGGATCATAGGATGAGCCATGTGTAAACTTTTGAATAGGATTGTGTATCTGGTTTTGATGGAAAGAAATGGGAATAGTGGGAAATGAGAGCAGAAGAATTTCCTGTGAAAGAGAGTAGAGTGTGGAAAGGGGAAGAGGTGGAAAAGTGTGAAGCCTGTTCAAGAAATAGCTTTACAGCATCTACTAAGCAACTACAGAAGGAGGAAGGTAGGAAGCTGGTGGCGGGAGGTCCTGGGGGATAGGAAGGTCCAGTCGATGAGCATGGAGTCCTGGACAGTTTCTGAGCAGGGGAGTAATGAATGCATGCAGATATCTGTGCTTTAACAACAGCAACCTTCCTAATTAATTATCTGGTGGCTTTTAAAATAAGTTCTGTTGTGATCTGAGCTACATTTTATGAGTACTCTAAGCCAGGCTTTCTTATGTTAAAATCTTTTTCATCATGTGGACAATGTAGTCATCCAACAATGGATCACTAAGAACAGACACATTTGTTCTCAGATGACAGTATTTCATTGGCTCAGCTGAGCAGAAAATAAATGAAGGTGAAGAAGTACAGTGGTTGTGTCATTCCCCCTAAAAACTGGTCTAAAATACTGGGCTATCTTTTTTTTTTTGGCGGGGGGGAGGGGGAGTCTCAAAAGAAAAAAAGAGGCTAAGAAAATTTCCTTCACTTCTGTGATTTTCTGCACTGTTAAGTGTAAATGTGTAAGTCTAAGTTACTCATTTCATGTAGTCACATTTACTTCTCTATTATTGCTTTTGAATAACAAGTGAAATAGTTGTGGCTGAAATTGGTCTGCATGGTGTGATACCACTTTAGGCATGAAGTCTTTGCTCAGGTCAATTCTTAACTTGCTGGACAGGCTGATACCAGGCTCAGCTGTGAATTCCCTCACTTTCACTATTGATCACTAAAGTCATCAATAAAGCAATAGGATATACAAAATACATGAAAACCTGAAGTAAATCAATGTTTACAAATATCAGATACACTTTTCTTTTTTTTATAAATTTAATCCTAGAGCTGCATGTCTTTCTGTGTGTGTATAAACATCGAAGTGAAAAATAATGAAGAACTCATATATTCATGCAGATATTTAAAACTCAAGGAATTTTATTCATAGTCTAACCAAACTACAAAACATTTGTCTTTGCTGATAGCGCATACTGGTATTTTATGAAATTACCAGTTGAATTAGGTTTCATGTTTTACATACTGATGCTTTATACGCTCAACCAGCCCTATGGTCCCTGTGGACAGTTTTTGGTCTTCTAATTGTGTTGTGTCCTTTAAAATCTGATTCAGCAAACAAACAGATTAAGTGAACGCTCAAGGGAGAGACTTCAGTTTCCAGCCAAAATGGAGTAAACACAATCTATTTTACTTCTGCTAATCACACACAAACAAATGCTCTAGACCAAAGATGAAGTCATTTGTCAGAAGACTCTAAGAAGTGGAGAAAAGAAAGCACATTGGCTAGGAGTCTCGGTACTTAATGACAGTGAGTTCCATGTTTTCATTTATTTTTTTCTTGCTTCCTACAAATCACAACTTGGCTGCTAGAGAAGTCCTCAATGTAGCAAAAATGCCAACTACAAATGGCACCCAAGAAAAGCCAAAGGACTAGTAACAGGGTGACCCAACAGGACAGAAAACTTTGAACCATACTTGCTTTTCCTGGGGGTGAATATCACAAAAACAGCAGTGTGCCCCTCCACCTCGAAGGATGATACATCAGGAGGCCACTGAGCAACACCATCCCCAGCAAAGCCCATGGGCAGAAACCTATCCTACACGTCCATTTCCATTTCAGTAAAGAGATGACATCCCTTTCCCCATGAGCTCTGTGACTGAACTGACTTCCAAACCCCATGTATTAAATAGGAGGTGACTCTTCCACTCAGAGCCCTGGGTGGAATGTTAACTTCCACTCCGTGTTGCAATAATTAGGCAACAGAACAGCTTCCTGCAGCAGAAGCATTCAGGGGAAGGATGTGACTATTGAGAATAACCTGAAGGAATTTCTTTGTGGTAATGGATCAATTCTTTACGGTAATTGTGGTCCTGGTCACTCTAATTTATACCTGTGATATAATTTCATACAACTATATATCTTCCCTACTACAAAATACATACACATATACATACATACATACATACATACATGCATACAACAACCTCAAAATCTGGAAAACTCTGAATAGGGACTGCAGTTGCATTAATAGTATTTTAACAAAGTCAATTTCTTGAAAAAAATGACAAAAAATACATCCATTCTTTAACTTATAAATGGATATAATAGTATATCAGTTATTCAATTCTAACTTCATTTTAATGTCTTGGTCCTAAACATCTGGACACCTACTAACAAATGTGTTATTGTGATAAATGTGATAAAACTTCAAAAGGAAAGTTCTGGTTTTGCCACTCAGATTTTCTAATACTCTTACTAAACCAGCTAGGACTGCAGAATAACCATTTACCCCATCTTTCAAAATTTGAGTTCTTAACCTAAGAAAAGTAACTTTACCTTAGGAAAAAAAGTAAAATTACCCTTCATACTTGGATAATACTCATTATGGTTTACAAGAGTGAAGTCATAGCCAGAAGGCATTACGGGGTAAATGTAATTGTTGATACATGGGGGATAAACTACTATTGCAATATTTTAAAGTAGCCAAAAGTAAATTGAGAGAGTGTATTAAAATTATAAATAATAGCAGTAGTACTTGGGGTTTTGTGTTATGCATTTTCCCTAAGAGATAGAATGGTTTCTCTTTTAATCTCATCACTTAACTGATAGAATTCTATATGGATGTCTCTTTTTCAAATGGCACAGTTAAATGACAGGGCGGTTATGTGCCTTCTCAGACCACAGTGGAAAGAGCTAACAGGGTCTGAGTCACAAATTAGGACTCATCATCTCCATTAAGTGTCTTTAGCGTTACAGTTTGAGTATGCTTTTTGCTAAATCTTTATCTGAACACCATCCTATTGAATGAGCAAGAGTTGATAGTAGAACACTATTTTTTGGTAGCTTTTCTTCCAGAAAATGTGTCTGCCAGCACAGTGCTACTCTTTAAGCAACATACTCAGGCATTTCATTTATTCTACTTTAATTTCTGCTCAAGTACATTTGGAAATGCCACAATTTGAAGTTACGAAGTGGGTTCAGATGCGAGAACTACGTTGGGACAGACCACGCTCCTTTATTCTAACCGTGACTACAAACTCTCCAAAGGGAAGAACACATCATTAGTGTATCCTACCATTACTTACTTTCTTCGTTCTGTTTCAAATCTGTGGAGTAGTTTCCGAAGACCACCATTCTTAAAACCCTGAAAATGGGCAGCTGGAGCTCCCACGGTGATGACATCGTAGAGAGCATCTGAAACAGGAATGGACAAGGAGATAAGCACTTCGCAGACATTTCTCTCCAGCTTGCTGTTTGCACTGAAGCATCCACACTGTGGGAAGTTGGAGACATTACCCTGTTTAATTTTTCCGGAATAACTATGAACTCTCATCTTAAGGGGGCCAGAGGAGCTAATCAATCGTTCTAAAAGCCACCTGTGCATCTAGACACGTTGTAATAGTTCCTTGATTTATGACTACATTCTAATTATATGCTACTGTGTAGAACAGTATGTACTCTCATTCTTCTGTATACTTATTGAGATAACATGTTAATGGGTCTTCTGTGTATTTTACTTTATTGAGTTTTGCATCATTTAATTTGCAATCAGATTGAAATTCAACAATAATGAACAATCTTTCAACTGAAATTTACAGAGAAAAGAACCAAAATATTAATGCATTTTGGTTCAAGGGCAGAGCAGTGCTAGTGCTTTTTTTTTAAATCTATGTAGAATACTTTCCTGCCTGTGTATACTAAATCTTATACAATTTTCATGCATGCGTTTGCAATTTCCTTAGCTGACATAGAAAAGAATACACAAAATGTCTCTTGATCTATTTTCCAGCAAAAGACTTTGTTTTTTAACAAAAAAAATCTATACATTTAAATTGAAAGTCAATCCTTTGATATTGAAAGTCATCAGGTTTCATACAAATTAAGTTTGTGGTTTCAAAACATGCCATTGTTTTTACATTCTAATAAAAAGCATTCGCACAGTAAGGAAGACAGTTGAATGCCCTCTTGTTAAACTACATTTTATTTGAGAAACTTCCAATTGATTTTGGTATTGTCACATTTGTTGTTTTTCAGGGCTCATTTTTAGGGAAAACATAAATTATTTTATTAGCTTAAGGTAAACACCGTAACTTCTTCATAATGGTTCAATTTAAATGCACCCATAATATTTTTCTTAATAAAAAATGTCCTCAAGTGAACTCAAGGTCACACACACACTCACACACACACACACACACACACACACACACACAAAACCAGAATGCAACCCAAACCACCACATCAATAAGGCAGATACTGAACAATCACTCAATAGATCACTGGAGGAGTAATCTCTCGCCACTTTAAAAAGTCACAAATAAACTAGCAGTCAGCTTTTCTTAAAACAGCAGAATGTTGGACTTGTATGAAGCTTAAAGATTTTATTTTTTGTCCAGGGTATTTTAACCTAGGGCTAAGAAAAGGGTTTCAGGGTGTCTGTGAAGTTATGCAAATTGTATGAGTGCATCTGTTCTATTAATGCTTCATGGAAAGGGGTCCTAGCTTTCTCTTCCAGTCATGAGATCACCCAAAAGTCAGCAACACTAACTTCTAGTCCACTTTCATTTGTCTGACAAGAAACCTGAGGACCTTGAGAAGTTACAGGCTTTGTCTAAAGTCCCAAGGAACTTACACAAACATCTTCAGATTTCTACCCCAAGGACGGAGAGCCAGTGAGTGGTTTAAGTGACTTACTGGGTCCTTAGTCCACGGTTTGGATCCCAGTTCTGTCACCTGGCAATTGTGTGCCATTAAGAAAAACCACTTGACCTCTTTATGTCTTAGTTTCCTCAGCTATACAATGAAGTTGACAGTAGTTAAAAGTGGTAAGAAGTCAATATTATCTATGATTGTTTCTTCTATAAGAAGTAATCCCACCCATTAAGCAAAGAAAGTTGCTATTTTAACGTTTGCGTATTTCTCCATAGAAATAAACTTTTCAGTCTGAAAAGGAAAGTGGTACTAAGGCTCAGTTTTCTGAACAGAATCAGTTCTTGTGTTAATTTAAACTACATGCAGAAAGGAAAATCATCATGACAATGCAATGCACCATGCTGCATTTCTACCCGGGGTGGGAGTGGTGCAGCAGTACCAACAACACACCAAAGTAACCAAAAACTGGATACTTAAGACCCCCTCCCTAAGCCCAAAGAAGTGTGTGGTCTCTCTGACCCCACACAGCAGGACAGGAAGAAGGAAGGGGAAATCTGAGTAAAAAAAGAGAGCATTCTTAATTCATGGAGCTTCAAATATCTTACTTGTGCAAAATCTGCAAAAACATTTAACCACAAATATTAATGTGTTGCTAGGGCCCCTTGCAGGGTCTTATAAGAAGCCCATGGACATGAAGGGCCTTAAACTTATTAAGCTTTATTAGGCTCGTGGTGAACCTGCCTAGAGTTTCAGCATTTTTTAGGCATAGAAACTTTCTAAAGAGAAAGTGTCATCCACCTCACTGCTCTTTGGAAGTCTAGTCATCTATGAAGGAACCAAGAAACTTTAAAGTAAAGGAAAAGAAGCAAGTTGCTCATCTACTATCCATGCCTCCTAATAAAGAGCTAATAGCTTCTTATTTTAAATCTAAATGACAGAGCATGTGTTTCTTAAATCTATGTATAGTTAAAAACCTTCCAAAGTTATGAACAAGCTCTTACATATCCCAAGTTTTTGACTTCTACCTCTTCCCATTCTATTTTCTACTTATGAACTCCTCCCTCTTAGGGTTTCGACACAACATTTTTACTGAAGCTTATAAAATACCCATCTCTGGCTAGTTCTGACCTCTTCCATGCTAAATAATCCAATTCCTAACTGAACGTCAACCAGCTAATAAGCCTAGCTTGTTCTCTTTCAAACTGCTTCCTTCTTGCTTCCCTGTGACCACTCCAGATACCACAATCTTTACGGCTTCCAGACACAGATTCTCAACACCTGCAGATAATTTCCAATTCCTCTCTTTCCCTCAACATTCTAGTGGATCTGTTCTGACACGTCTGCTACCAAAATTTCATTCTTTCCCTCACTGTGAACTAACTACCTTTACGTTAATTTTGACCTTCTTCATTTCCTGTCATGATGACCACAGCCTCCTCAGTCTTGGTCTCTCTGCTGCCACAGTGCAGTAGATCACGTCTCCTACAAGGTGGCCATCCAGTAACTCTGACCAAAACACAGGTGTCCATACTTATATCTCTCCTCATATATTGCAAACATTAATAAAGAACATTCCAATGTCTCAAATGCATGTGTGCTGTAGGTGCTCATTAAATGTTAATAAATAGCTAAGCAAATATTTTGAGTCTGAATTCAATCTGTCTCATTTGTCTTTAGATTATACAGAAAATTACTATACTTATTTGAAGAATAAGAAGTTTAGATACATTATCCAGAAAAAAAACGTATTGGAATTTAGCATATACATATCTCTAGGGAATGAAGGTGACTATACACTCATCTATGAATCATATTCAGTAAAAGAACATGGAGAGCTTATAATATATGCACATGCAAAACAATGAAAGTCAACACTTTTCTCACAGCAGCCAAGAAGTCAACTCAAAATGGATTAAAGACTTGAACATGATGTCCAACCATAAAGTGCTTAGAAAAGAACAGGGGAAATGTTTCATAAAGTAGTTTTAACAATGATTTCTTAGATATTATACTAAAAGCACAAGCAACAAAAACAAACAAACAACAAAAACAAGTGAGACTACATCAAACTAAAAAGCTTCTGCATAGCTAAGGAAAGAATAATGTGAAAAGGCAATATACAGAATGGGAGAAAACATTTACAAACCATAATCTAATGAGAGGCTAATCTCCCAAATATGTCAGGAACTCCTACAACTCAGTATACGACTCCATATTGAAATCTCAATATTTCCAATTGTTATTTTATAATTATCAGTTACCAGTATCATTGTATTGGAACTATCTCTTTTGGCCCCTTTGTCCTTGAATTTTACTTGTGGTTAATGACTACAAAAGTAGTAGATAGATCTATGTACACCATGGGATTTATTTCCTGGTCTCCTAGTTTAGTCAGTGAAGAATGGTATGTATAGACTTCAAGCACCATGTTCATTCTTGGTGACAGCAGTTGTGTTCCTTTAAATTGAGTTAGAATTAACTGCAATTGACTCCTTTCCTTTAGGAGAGAGCAGATGTACAAAATGTTTTTTTCAATAAAAAATTTAAAATTCTAAAATAACAATCTGATCAGTAATAGATGCCTCATTTAAAGATTTCCCCATTTTATCCTGCACTTTAAATTAGGTATATCTGTGATAGAAAGAGCCCTTAACCATATATATTAAAAGCTTTCAGATTTTTGGCAATAAGAGACGACTGTAAAAATCTCAGTGCACATTTTATTTTGGAGAAAATTTAAGCAAAAAAAAAAAAAAAAGAAACTAAAAGGCCTTTTTTCTTTCTTTAAAAATATAATCTGTATATCTCCTTTCTTTGACATTTTATATATCAAAAATTGTCCTTGGCTTTGTGAAAATGGCATAGTGTACAGTATAATAGGGAAGCAGAATTCAAGTTAGGCTCATCAAGCTAAAGATACCAGATTGGTTTGAAATTTAATGATAGTGCTGCCTCATAGCCTTTTAAAAGCCATTTAATAATAGAAATGAGATAATAAGTCTATTTTTTCCCAGAAGATCTCTTTAAAATTCCTACACCTATAAAAATAGTGTTAATAAAAAAAAAAAAAGTAGGCATACATGCTGATCTCATTTCAAGGAACAATTTAAGCGTAATCCCTGACTTCAAAATGGCCCACAAAATGACTTTGACGTGAATCACAAGTATTTTTAAGGGAAATCTGTTTCAAAATAGTCCAAGCAATTTGGCATAATCATTAAATCTATCTAAAGGTAATTATGCTTCATCGATGAGGCGATACCCCCAAACACTTGAGATACAGAAACCAGGGAGCTCTGAATAGCTCCTCTTATTTGCGCCTTCCTTCAGTGCAGAGATCAGAAGACTAAGAGGCAGAAAGGTCAGCTAATTCATCCATAGTTACACAGCAAATTCCGGCCAATGTTGGACCTGATTTTCCAACTACAGTTTTATGGTATGAAATAGTAGGCTCTCTCTTTTATTTTTTTTTCTTTCCTTTCTTCTTTCCATCCTCCCTTTTTGCTTTTCTTTTCTGCTATGTAATATAATGTTATTATAACATCTAAAATATACAAAATAACTTAAACATAGAATATTATAGTATCACAAGAATCCATATTTTTTACTACTCACAACTGATGTTCCAAGAAAATAAAATTTACTGCGATATATTAGAGTGGGAAATTTTGTTCTTAATGTCAAGGTTTTGTTTTTGCTATTGCTGTCACTGCTGTATAAGATCTCTACTGTGGTGGGCATTCTATTTGTTGCATTTACTTTCAGGAATGCATAAGGATGAAAAATTAACTTAATGGGTCTGGGGCACCTGAAGTTAAATAAAGGTTATTTCCTTTGTCAGTATGAGACATGACAACATTAGTTCTGCTCAGTTACTTGTTTCAAGCGCTAGACATTAGTCTTGTATTTGGTAAATCTGGATGCTATTGCTTGCAAAGCTGCCTCTCCAAATACAGAAGGCATATTAATCAAATGTGAATAGATGCAATTTACTAATAGTAAGAATGAAAATAAATGTAGACTATATCCAAATAACTCACCAGTGAAATACCAAGGCTTGGTTGGCCAATATTACTTGCATCATTACCTTGCAAAATGTTGTTTTTAATTCAGCTAAACATTTAAATCAGTAACAATGGATCTTAATAAATTTAACTGCAATTCAAAATACATGTTATTTAAGTAAGTAGAAAATTTGATTGATGGCCATCTATAATTTTTAACTGCTTAATTTTGCAAGTAAGTAAACCAAAGCTCCAAGAGGTTAACTTGGTCAAAGGCAAAGAAGTTGGAGGTAAGGCCCTAAAAATTCAGTCAAGTTTTCAATTTCTATTATAACATATAGTTGATAATCCAGTCTACAAAGCACCTACTTTATCTGAATTCTGAATTCAGATAATAACTTTCAAACTTACTATAAAAACATAAATATTTTAAAGCATAGATTACTATTTAATGTTATGAATATGATATGTATATATGATTTACATGAATAGCCTTGGGGGGAATCAATATGCAGTAATTCTTGGCTATTAGGATATCAAGTCCTTTCCCATATTTTCTCCTTAAGTCTTCAAAGAGAGGAACCAGTCTTTCTGAAACTACTATGTCAAAACCCCTCTAGGTCAAGAGTTGTGCCCCAGTTCTATAACATCAAAATCTTATTTTTCTCTCTTCTGCTTGATATTTGTTATCACAAATTAAAAAAAAAAAATCTTTCATATATCCTGTTACAGATTCATTGTCAAGTAAAGATGTCTTAGAATATGACCTTATTTGGAAATTGGGTCTTTACAGATGCAATCAAGTTGCAATCAGGCTATTAGGATGGAACCCAATGCATGATGACCTGTGTCCTTAAAGGGAAAATTGGGACACAGATAGACACATAGACAGACACACACACACACACACACACACACACACACACACACACAGAGGAGATGATACAAAGACACAGAAGGAACACGATGCAAAGAGGAAGGGTTGGCGTGATGATGCACCAACCAATCAAAGTAGAGCAAAGCTGGCCAGCAAACTATCAGAAGCGAGGAGGAGGCAAGGTCCCAGCAGGTTCCAGAGGGGGCTTGACTGCCAACACTTGGATTTCGCACTTGGGGCTTCAAGACCGTGAGACAATGCATTTCTGCTGTTTAAGTGCCCACTCTGTAATGCTTTGTTACGGCAGTCCCAGGAAACCGGTAAATATCCCAAACCAAGTTACTTAGGAGAAATTTTGTCTGCTTTACACATTTTCTTCTAGTTGCCAGTTTCTTCCTTTCATATTGGAGAAACAGAAACTAAACACATTGTAGTCATCCTAGCTCACTCTAGCCTATTCTTCTAATAGCACTTTGTGGGGGAAAACAGCAAATTGTAAATGGTTCTGTCATTTGAAGAAATAAATATGAAATTAATAGGCCACTTAGATAATAATTTCTCTTTGTTTGGTAGAAGTATTTTATGGATCATCACCAGATATTTGAATGCATATTTAAATATAAATTTCCATCAATTTGGCCCTAACAAACTATCTGCTTTGATAATACTCTTAACCCATCAGGGCTGTAACCCCAGGCCATTACTCAATAGATCAATAGATCGCACGAGTAGCAATCTCCTGCCACATCCCCCACATCTGCCCAAATCCTCATCCGATCAGCCATTAAGTACTCATGTGTGATCATTTTTCCAAAATGCCTCTCTAAGTCATCTTTCCTCGAAATCTGCTACTTCTTTAGCTTAAGATTTCATTGTTTCTTGGTGAGCTAAATTTAATGATCACTTCCCTCCGATTCTAACCGCCCTGATAAAGCTGTCAGACCCGTTTCGTTGTAATGATGGCAAAGACCACATGTATCATAGAAACTCTTCCTGTTCACTCTAGATGTTTTACATGCTCTAACTCACTCAATCAGGAAGAGAACATTTAGAAAAATTAAATAACAGACTTAAAGTCATATTCAAAATGGCAAAGCTGAAATTCTGTTCTGTTTTATACCAAAATATATAAACATTTTACCATATCATAAAAGTCTCCTCTTGGACATTAGATAACAATTATGTTGGTTGTCAGGTAGCTTTTAAGTATTTTCGGCTTCTGTATTACTCTGATATCAATGAGTAATAAAGATTTGATGATTTCTAAACCTATTACATGTTATGTTCAAACCACTGATAGGCACTCAGTATTCAAAGGGTTCTGAAATGTCTGGGGCCAATCCATCTAATTTTTATTTCAGTTCTTTCATTTAGCATAATTTTTGGTTAAAAGGATCTAAGTTAACATTTTAGATAATTGATAGGTTACCAAATATAATAAAATTATACATCAAAGTGATTATAACTATACTTAAACTTGCACACTAGCTGGTTGTGCACTCACAGTCCACACGAGCTTAGAAAAAGGTTTAATTTTTCTATGTATAAAATTTCAGATAATTCTAAAGCAGAGATTTCATTTTAATTTCCTAAAACCTGTAACCTATATATTGTGGCAAGGGCTACAAAATAGGGTGTTAGGATGCATCATTAGCTGCATCTGGGTGTGTTGGCATGTGTGTGTCTGTACAGTTATCAGAAGAATTTGGTGATCTAAAGCAACTTGGCTCCTTGGTAAGATGAGGACTAGTAGGATGACCACACCATTT
Source organism: Lyroderma lyra (assembly GCA_004026885.1). Lineage (NCBI taxonomy): Eukaryota > Metazoa > Chordata > Mammalia > Chiroptera > Megadermatidae > Lyroderma > Lyroderma lyra. The sequence continues at coordinate 34,432 of PVJL010003367.1, forward strand.
ATCATTCAAACAGAGAGAATTCTGGGAGGGTGGGGAGATAGAAGGCATGATTAACAAGGATGCTGGGACAACAAGCAGAAGATGGGACTTTGCTGGTAAACAGAGGGAGATAGTCACCCTACATGTGCATATGAATTGATATAGCAGGAAGTGAAAGAAAAAGTGAGAGGAGAATATATTGTAAAATATATGATACTAAGGAACGGCAAGGAATAATGTAGAATGACAATAAATGCAATACCATATTGCTCATTCAGGACCCCATTCAGGTATGTGTATAAAAACCTATATATTTTTTCCTGGGAAAATGTTGCTTACAACTGAGTACATCAACATACTCTGTCACCTTCTATCTGTGAAACCTCCTTCCAATAGGGAAGGGGTAATTCTGTTGATAGTCACCATCAAGTAAGAGAACAGCATATGAGTCCATCTTTGGGCTCTGGTTTCTCAAGGTAAGTACACCATAAACAAGTCTTGTTTTCCTTCTCTTTCTAATTCAGACAGAGTAAGTGGTAGCTATTAGCCATTACTGATAGGACTTAAGGAAGCTAATATTCATTTTGCATAGTTACCTGTAACTCAATTCAGGTGCCACATTTACAAAGTACTGCCTAGAAACACAGCAACAAAAATATAATAGTCCCTTTTGTATTATAGTATTTAGAGTTATTATCAGCTTCAATTGTTTCATCGTTAACTTTAGAGAACTGCTAAAATTGTAAATTCTGTCAATAGTCAAGATTTTTAAGGGAGTACACACTAACATAGTGTGCCCATTAAAAAAAGAATGGTATATATTACCTTTCAGGTGAGGGCTGTGTACATGCATTCTCTGCAGATGTAAATTTATTGGAACAAATTCTAATGTTTTCTCTCCTTTGCTGCTGCTTGATTTGAATGAGGACCCTAGGTGGAAAAAAAACAGAACATTATTAGAAAATAAACAATAAGAGTGTGTGTGTGTGTGTGTATGCATGTGTGTGATAAAAAGCAAATTTGACATAGAAAGATGTTACAAAAATTTCAGAAAGAGAAACCAAACTGTATGAGATGATATTAATACCAGAAATTTAATTTTTTAAAAAGATTCTCAATTATGCTTATAACAATGGCAATGATATAAAATAGTCCCTTTTTTGTTATTTTTCATGCCAATATTAAGAAGAGTTAGAAATAAAATATTTTTTTTAAATCTTGGCTTTTCTGTGTTAATAACAATGTTCATTATTGTTTTCACAAAATATACATGAAGTGCAATTCAGTCTGAATACTAAAGCTATTGTTTTCACACCTGTTTCCTTGCTAAGTTCTGTCAGAATGTCTTGGTACATATTCACCATTTGATCACAGTGAGTAAGGACATTTTTCCGTAGGTTGTCCCAGTGTGGAGAAAGTTCACCAAGTTCTTTTAGCTCCTGGTTTCTGTTCAGAATGGAAAAGAGGACAAAATATTTATTGAGTTTTATTATTATTTTACTATTATTGATCTTAATTCCACGGACATGGAGTGCCTCATCAGGATTGCCAAACTAATAAGAAATTGATTCACCATCCCTTTTGGGAAAGCTCTATCTATGCGCTTTGTGAGAGGAAAAATCATTTTAATACAAAGAAAGACATGAATAGATTAGGCCACACAAACATTAACAATTCTGTATGTTGAAGATAAAAAATACAGGTTACATTCATTAGTAAAATTTCACAAAGGTGGCAAAGACTTAGTATCCTTAAGGGATACAAAGGACATCCAGTTAAAAAACAAACACTAAACCTCAACAGAAAAATGGATATATTCTAGGCTCTGACCATCCAAAATAAAATAATGTGGGAAGGGTTATCTGACCATGTCTGAAGGTAACACAAAGTATTTAGGTAATCTAGTTTATACATAATAGAAGTATATGTTAATTTTTAAGTCCATAAATGGTATGATCAGGTATGATTTTCTTGGCCTCAGTTTTTCCGAAGAGGACAATTTAAGGAAATACTGTGTATGTTTTGTCCCTGCTTTATCAAAAGGAGGAGCTACCTAATCATGCCATTTAGGGTTTAATTATTGACTTTCATCTAATTCTCTACCCTTTAGCCAAGTTAACTTAAATCATCAGACTGCCTGTTTAAATTATAATGATAAATGGTATAATGTGCTGCTTGGTTAGATCTCTTATTCATTTCTGCAACCTTTTACCAACAACATTTTCATGAGGCTAATTTAACCAGCAATAATGAACCTTCTTTGTTATTTTGGCTATTGAAACATGCTAAATACCAAGCTAATAAATTCAGAAGATGTAGACTATTTAATATCCTGTTAAATACAAGAATAATGGATGGTGTGCAAAAATGTGACTTGGTTTCAAATGTTTTAGCTGCCTTTATTTTGTTTCAGTGGAAATGCATTGTACTGCTATCTCTTTCATTTGAAGTCTTTACAATTTTTGTGAACATTAATCACATTCTCAACTTTTCCACAGATTAACTTCCATCACACAACATTTATGGGAGAACTTTAATCAATAGACAGTGAGAGTATAGGAAATTCATTACCAAAGTGGGGGTAGGAGGGGAGGCTGAAGAAAATGGGGAGTAAAGTTTTCTTTATACACTCAAATGGCAGGGTATTTAAATTCAGGACAAAACAACCACCAAAACAAACAAGTAATTCCAAAAACTTGAGATGTTCAAGTCTAGAAGAACGTGGGCAATTAGGTCCAAATCTAAGGTGTGATATATCAACTTAACACGTAAGATTTTAGGCTGTATTTCCAATATACACTTACAATAAAAATATTAGTTAATATTCTTGCTTAATACTAATAGACACACTGGTAGATGTTTAATGCTAATAGGTTTACAATTTATATTATCTTTGAATCCTTATCAGAAATAATAATTAAAAGAGAGATGGTGAGGGAGTAAAAGATGTTGAGATTACTCCAATATGTCAACATTGATATAGAAGGACATACAGATGGAACCTGGTGTGCACTGCTTGTCTGCTTTGAGAGATGGTACCAGGACAGGCACCCCCTTGCATGACTCAGATGCACTTGTATCATTTTCTGATACCCAGAGAGCATGGAAAGCAACATCCTTCATATCTCCCTCAAGAGGGACGTTCAAGTGTAGTCTTTCAAAGTGGTGACACTGCAATTCCTGAAGACTTAAAGAGAGAGTTGGTGAACCAAGCTACAATATCTAATACTCCAGCTGATCCTTGGTCATTAATTGATATTCATCACCAATATCCTCTACCACTCATTTGGATTTTCTTCATATTTAAGCTGACTGGACATACCATGTTAAATGGGACAGAAAACAACGGTATTGTCCCATTTCAGATGGTACATCTAGTCAGCCTATACTTGTATATTCCACTAGCACTTCAGCTGGTCTGGCTTGATGCCTTGTGAGGTCACCCAGACCTTAATCCGAAGGGCTTAAGCCCTTAGTTTCTTTGTTCTTATGGAATCTTCATTGCTGTAATTTCCCATTCACATCTGGGCATGAAGAACCTCTGAGCTCCAGACACATTTCTTTTTGTTCACATTGTGAAATGGCAACCCTGTTTCCTCATGGTGATGAGAGTGGCTATCTCTTACCATCTTTTCTGGGCCACCACAGTGAGGAATAGATGGTGACCATATCACAGGTGAAATCAATCATAGCTGCTTGTTAAGTGGGCCTATTAATGGGTCCCCTGACAGAATTGCCAACACCTATATCCCAAGAACCAGGATTCCACGTGGCAAAATCTGAGGCTGTAGGGAAAGGAATGCCCTACAAATCCTTAAGTAGGGCATCATGACTGAATGCAATGAAGGCCCACCCTTATTCCCAAAGCTGTGCATTCTAGCTATGATGGGTACAACATCCTGTGTCAATTGTTCGTTTACCACACAACTTCATCATCAATGATGGTGCCTCAATCCTAAAGTTTCCTCAAGCCAGTGCCTCAGCTGAGCATTTCATGATGAATATTATTCCACTGTTCTATCAGGTCTGTGGCTTTCGGGTGGGGTGGGGCATGCAGTGGTTTCAAGCTCATTGTTGCACCTCCTTTGATGTATCAAGTGCCTTCTAGTTGGAGCATTGTCATGTGGGACATCATGACATTGGATCAGGCATTCTGTCAGCCATCAGATATGGGTGCCAGCAGTGGCATTATAAGCAGAAAAGGCAAACACATGTTCAGACCAAGTCTCACCTACTTAAGATGAATTGCTGCCCTCTCCAAGGTCAAAGGGGATCCAACTTAACAGACCTGCCACCAATAAGCTATTACTTCCCCAGGGAATGGTACTGTAGTGTCCACTGTCAGTTTATTTCTGGCATTTAACATTTAGCAGTGCCAGTAGCTACCTCAGCCTTGGAGAGGGAGGCTATGTCCTTAGGTCCACGCATAGCCCCCATGTCGTCCACCAAGGCCATTCTCTTCACGGGTGTATTGCACAAACTCTGGGATATTCAAGAGAGAAGCCTGGCTAATGTCCCCAAGGAGATAATGTTCATCTGGTTGTGGAGAGCCTCCTCTAGTGTTTGCTTTCTGAGTGGCATGGCTCTGAAGTATAAAGGTACCTAGTGCTTACTTCTATTATTAGCTTGTCCACATAGCTCTTGCCCAGACTCCTTGTATCTAATCTTCTAGTCTTATTTTCTTCCATGCTTTTGAAGTCACTCACTCTGTTAATACCCAATGCGTATATCTGTGCCTCAAGTCATTTCTCCCTCTAAATGGATAAAAATTACACTATTTTGCAGATCTGCCCACTGGGTAGATTACCTGCACTGTTGATCTTAAGGTCTACCTACTACCCCAGAATGACCCATCTTTATAAAAGGTTAAGTTCTTTCCTCTTTCTACAAGTTAGTCAAATGAAAACTCCCAGGATGCTCTAAGTGCGAGATGAGAAACATCACATAATAGAAGTATTGGCACAAAGCCAATGACATGAGACTCTGGGACATCTCTTAATGATATATAATGATATTCTTTCTCTCTCATCCATTCCTGATCCGCGTGAGCCCAATTCCAAATGTAGCACTCCACTTAACAATAGGTTACTTCTATACAACACAATGTGATCAAGTCAATACCCAGTTCATAATGGGCAGTTCCCATCAGAGAGTCACTTTTTATCCTATCATCAGGGGTTCAGTCTCTTTTAGGACCCGGTATCTTACCAGGGTCTATTTTTCACATGAAAAGTAGTTCCCTGATACAGGAGCCAGAAGTACATTTCAGAATCCTAAAGGTCTGCACTGAAACGTGCAGACAAGTAGGATTTGTATTTGTATTTGCCAGAGGTTCCACATGGTACCATGCTTCTCACCACGGATACTTTCAGCCTCATTGGATCTCTCTGCTCATGGACCCAAGGGCTTGCAACACAGTCAGGATCTTTTAAAATGTCCTTCTTGCTTGTATTCCACTTGACACACTCATTCGCCTCACCACTAATGGCTTAACATTGTGTGTGTGTGTGTGTGTGTGTGTGTACACACACACACATACACACACACACACACACACATATTTACATTAAAAAATATATATATATGAGATGAATATATATTCATTTGTGGATGGTTAAGCACTAGACAAAAAGTTTTAATGACATGTGCACCATAAATATGTTTTAAAAACACAATAATTATGTGCATAGATAGAAAAGGCCTTTTGTACATGTGTTATATTTCTTATTTCCCTCATTTTTATGTCATTGTACCAATGTATATTAGAGGTAGAATAACCATATGTGCCAGTTCACACTTTATTTCACTGTAATTATTAGCACCTCCTCCATTCTCAAAATATCTTGTTAGATTATCCAAGTTATAGGATACCAGAATTAATATATCTTTTCTGAGACAGACAAGGAAAACAACTGTGGACTCACAAAATGTTACACGTGGAAGGAAGTTCAGAGAGTAATTGGAAACCTCTTGTTTCACCGCTGGCTAGGTGTCATTGTTTGTATAGTGCTGCCAACATAAGCACAGTGGCCAGTTCAAGAACTTAACTGTCAGACTTCAGGTCTGATGACAGCTCTGATGGTCATTCCAGAAAAAGAGTTCCAAACTTGCTTTGAAGGGTGGACTAGGTGCTGGGCCAGTGCATAGCTTCCCAAAGGGAGTACTTCGAAGGTGACCGTAGCGGTATTCAGCAAGGACGTACATAGTGCTTTTTCTAGGATGGGTTCGTGAAGTTTATTGTCTGCCCTCGTGTCATGAATGCATAAAGTATCGGCAAGAATATTAAATAGATAAATGGTTTGTAAACTTTGTTCCTTACACCCTTGGGGACGTTGTGGCTAGAGGGACAGGGGAGAGTGTTAGATAAAAGAGAAGTCAAGTAAGTGGACAGGCATCAGGCCTTTTTCCTTACTCTAGCCACCCAGTGGACCCACCAGCTCCAAGAGAATCTCTTTGTCCTATTGGAATTCCATGTACAGTGCTATTTGAAGAAGTTTCTGCTGTTAAAAAATAAAACTAGGCTTATGATCACTGAAATAGAACACAGTGAAAAAAAAAGGAAGTTTAGTGTCTGTTTAAAGCTTTTATTTAAAACATAGTTTTGAAGTCTACTGATGATGCATTCAAGTGGGAAACTGCAATGTGGGAAAAATTTGCTTTGAGCCTCTGAGTGGCAGAGACTTGTGTCATTCACCTATTTGTCCTACCAGTCTTTAGTTGATGGGAAGACACAGATTGTTGATTGAATGAATGGAAGGTTTGCTTGCAGAATCTTGTTCTTAGATTTTCCGGAAAGTCGACAGAGTCAGAATACAAACTAACACCAAAGTAGAATGCTGAGCTCTGCCCTAGTGAAAACGGATAGATACGATAGACAAATGAGCCATTCTGGAGTCCCCTAGCCTTGTACGATGTAGGTCTGTGACACTGGACTGGTCAAGTCTTCCTTAGGGAAAGAGAAAGATTTGAAAATATAGCTTCATACGGAATTTCTTACTATAATGGTTAATTTTATGTGTCCACTTGACTGGACCACACAGTGTCTAGATATCCAGTCAAATGTTATTGTTTCTAGATAAGATCAGCATTTGCATTAGAAGGGTGAGTAGAGCAGACTGTCGTTTCTACTCTGCATTGGCCTCATCCAATCAGCTGAAAGCCTGAATAAAAGGTCGACCCTCTCTCAGGTAGTAGAGAATTCCTCCTGCCATACTGACTTTGAACTCAAATATCTGAATTGAAACATTGGCTTTTCCTGGGTCTCAAGTCTGCTCACCTTTGGACTACCGCATAGACTCTCATGGGGCTCTAGCTTGTCAACTCCCCTTGGAGATGATCTTAGAACTTGTCAGCCGGAATGAATGAATGAATGAATGAATGAATGAATGAATTTATTTTCTTTCTTTCTTTCCTTCCTTCCTCTCTCTCTCTCTCCCCCTCCCTCCTTCCCTCCCCCACCCACCTCCCTGCTCATCCCACGCCCACATCTTATTGGTTCTTGTTCTCTGGAGAACCCTGATTAATACATCAACTGTATACAGTAACTCCATCACAAAGATTTCTCTCTGCTTGGTGCAAAACAAGTTGGGAGGAGGGTTGAGACAAAAACTTCCAGAAGATCATTTAGGCTCTTTCATGGCCATTCAACACCACATTTTACAAATACTCTGTAGACTTCTTCCAAAGAAAAATGTCTATACAGATGCTTAGGAATGCTTTGCTTGTCTTAGGGACACGCACAAGAAATCTCTTTAGTCCTGAGGCCAAAGCTCCGCAAGTGAGCACCTATTCTATTAGAAGTCTGAGCCCAGAATGGTAAACTTTAAAAACTTGGGTATGTAAATTCAAAAATTCCCCAAATTTTGAAAATTATTGTAATAAAGAATGCTGAAAATACTAGTTCATTTACAAGAATTCTATAGGATCAACTAGCCTGAAGAAAGCTTAGATACAAAAGGATATGATCCAGTGAGAAAGACGTTAAAATGTTATTTGACATGGTTATTATCTAAGTAAATGGAAATATTTCCCCCAATAATCTGTACAATACCATACTGTAGAATAAAAATAGCTATACAATTTAAATACAACCATTTGGTACTTATCACAATCTAAAACTTCATATGGGTATATATGGATGGAAAGTTTAATAGCCAAGCTGATTTCATTCATAAGGCAAAATTAGGCCTTACATCAAACCCAAAAGACGTCATGAAAAATGTACCCATTGGGGAAAAAAGAATTAAATACTAAATAGTCAATAAAGAATAGACTACATCAATAACTTGCGGGTGGCTTCAATTTCATAAAGTGATTGGGTGACACCATGAAACTAAACAGAGTTCAGCTTGATATCAGGTCTCCTAGTATTTTCAAACCACAGTTCAAACTGTCTGTGCTTTAACCCATATAGGAATAGAAACTGCACCCATAAATCACAGATCTTTTTTTTAAATAAGTATTTTTGTAAATGACAATGTACTTAACGTTGCCTTCCATGAGCCACTCTTTCACTGAAAAATGACTGGCCGTTCTGAGTGGCCATTCACTCTGATTTGCAGTTGACAGTAAAACAAGTGAATTTTGTACTATAATACACTTAAGGACATTTCAAGTTCTATGCAAAGGCTAAGATTTGGATCACAGTAACTACAAGATTTAGTTGTAGTCACAGAATCTGTTTGCGTCAGATAAACAGCCAGATTCTATAATTTCATTTTAGCACCTTAAAAAAATCTTAATTGTATGGACATTTCTCAATTCCACACCCCCTCCCCGGTCTCAGCCGCCATCATAATTTGCCTAGGCAACCCCAGTAACTGCTAAATTGTTCTATCTCTCCACACTTGCCCCTTCTTTTCTAAATCTATTCACAATTCCAGTTGTTCTCAGGAGATGGGTTATATGACTGAGTGCTTATTAAATGCCAAGTATCATGCTAGAGTCCAGAAGAGTGCAACAACAGGAACAAAAATGGACAAGTTCTTCCTTTGCTGTGGCCCAGAAGGCCCAGACTAATCTGAAGCTTGCCATTCCAAGATGACTGTCTCAGGTCCAAATCTGTGAGAGACTGCTCTTCCGCCTACTGGGAATTTGTGGGACCATACAGTGAACATCCTGATGTGGTGTGCTGGGTTGGGAAGCTAAAGGAGATGAACATAAATCATAGACTCTTTGTCTGAAACACTATCGACATTCAGCTAAGATGAAACACAATAGCAATAACAGCTTTGCTATATGGAGTGCCGACTGTGGACGTGATTCTTTACGTAAACGCTGAGAGTGGTTTCCACACACCAAAGGCCTATGTATGTATGCACTGGGCATTTCATCAAGAGCTCACAATAACCATGTGCATTTATTATTTAATCCCTTCTTCACAGCTAAGGAAACTAAAGATTCAAATACTTCAGTGTACTGTGCCACGTCACACAGATATTAAGTAGAGTTGGGGGGGGATCAGATTTCAAACCCAGAGCTGCACTTACACACACACATGCACATGCACCCCTCAGGTTAAAAGCCTATAGTCACATTATTCTGACTGTTCACTTAATTACTATAGTAGCCCTGTAGGACAAATGATAATGTTACTACCTAAAAAGTACCAAAAAAAATCTGGAAATTGAGAGATTACATAATTTAAAAAAATTGTCAGTATACATCAAGTGGCTGATACAGGTTTTGAACACAGGTCAGTAACAATCCCAACTGTGTACTTTTATCATTATAACACACCCCTCCTCGATTCACTTTAAAGAAAGAGTCTTGGCACAAGAGACAGAAATGTGCTTCTGAATGAGTTGTGCCTCATTTGTCCCTGTGGGGATATTGTTACGCCCAAACAGAAAAATCAAACACTTATTTCTACCACCAACTTGATGACACTAAGCACTCTACAGGACCTCTCATTAAATGATGCCAAGAATCTATAACGATGAACTTAATGGCACACGGCATCTGCCCTCCGTCCTGGGAGTTGGTAGGGTCAAGGGCGCTTTCTATGGTAGATAACATGCCACACAGCATTCCAACCGTGCATCAACCTCACAGGACAGAAAACGTACAGAAGAAATAGCCTTAATCGGGAATGAATCAACAGCAGAGTCCTGATGTGAAAACTTCAACACATCCCTTTTGGATCTACAGGATTTAAGACTTTTCTCAGAGAGAGCAGGCAAGAGAGACCAAGAAAGAAACACAAAGAAGCATAATGTGGAAGAGACACAATGTTATAAAACCATCTACAAGAATCATCAGTTTGAGGTTTATTTGATATATAGAATTCCTAACTAGAAGAGCAGGCTCCCTATTACTTCTCTACTAATCAAGGTTTCTTTAAGGTTGGCAAAGATTTTCAGTGTGCTTTTATTTTATCCAAGTATGTAAATGCAGAGAAATATCTCCAACAGCATGTGCTTCAGCCGTGCCCAAATAAACAAGGAAGCAGGTGAGGCTGGAGAAGCAGGCAGACATGCGATCCTGCTTGCCTTGTAGCCGATGTGACAGGGAAATCTTATCTGGTGACAAATAACTTGAAAAAAGAACCTAAATAACATTTCAGAATGTCAAAACATATGAAATGAACAGGCTGGGTCACCGTGTTGTAAAATCCTACTGTATATCTTTTTGTAGAGTAAAGCAGTTTTTAAAATGGAATTTACCTGAATATAGTCTATTTTTAGTTTATAATTCCTAATATGTACTCTTGTGATTTTTAAAAAGGCAATTTTGTAGCATTATCAGTTTAATATAAAATGAACCTATTTTTTAATGATAGTCACAAAATGCTTTAAGATAAAGTGCAAGGTCAGAAAATTAAGTATCTTCTGTATGTCTCTCAAACTATGTATAGTAGCTAGAAAACCAAGTTAATGGTATATGATACTATTTAAGTGAACATGTGGAACATGTCTCTGAAACACTTATCTCTGGGCAGCAACTAGGCTTTCAACCTGGGATTTCAAAATATCTTAGCGTCTTTTTCATAGATAAGGATACACTATATTCAAGGGAAAAAAATTGATATATAGCCATATAGACACACTTATCATAGTTCTCTAATGTAGCTCTAAAATACAGAATGCAGAGTATTTGAAATATATAGTGTTCAATAAAAAGTTGTTTTCACGAACATGAATTTAGTATATGTATTAAATTTACAAACACTAGTATCTAAGACAAAGCGCGCACATTATCTCAAAGAAGTGATACTAAAACTTTTATTTAAAGTTGATACATCCCAAACTTGATCACATTTTTCCTATTAAGTATTTTGGTTCAGATATTTAATACTTTATTTACAAGGTTGTTTCTCTGCATGATTAACACAAATATTGATATGTTTGATATAAAAACCTAAGGAAGTCTTCACATTAATTGTTATAAAATATTCTTATCCCTTCTAAACTCCCAACACTATGCCACAAAGTTTTTCTCTTCCTCTACCCCTGGGATCATTGAAGAAAAATATGTACAGGAGAGAAATGAAGAAAGAAAAATAAATAAAAATACATGATATAAATCAAACTAATGTTTTCCTGGGGAATTTTATGGACCATGAGGTTGATTTTCCCTGAAATATTTCATTTCTTTAAAACTTTCTGTACCATTACAGGTTTTCAAATATCATTTTGTAGTGTAGAAATGTGTACATTTTTGATAAAGCCAAACATCAGAGCCTCCCATCTAAACACACATGTTTGCACACCATGATTTAATACTATATTTGTAGTTGTCATGGAGCTTCAGGTCTACGGGTATAATCATTTTATCTAATAACTAACATATTTCAACGTAGACTGAGCACAGCAATGCTTTGTAGCACAAAATCTGAAGAAAATACTCAACATAACCATAATATGTGGCAACACTAAAACAAACTATAAAACTTTTATAGGTGGTTGTTTGGCAAGGCCTACATAACCTGTCTGCGTGCAATGCAGGCGGAAGGACTACAAAGCTTGAAGCATTATAAACACAGGCAAACAGCCCCCCATCACACATCCCTTCTATGTCTTCAACACATCTCTCTCCCTTTCCCTCCACTATAATAAGTCCACATATAAATAAACCCATTCTCATTTCCCCATGTCCTTCAAGTATGCTAGATCCAATACTTGGTCTACTTTTCAATGCTAAGTCCCCTACGTGTCAGGATTGTGGAGTCATTCAGTGAAGTCTTCGGAAGCAGGGTGTTACGCTGAGTACTTGGTAGACAGAACTGCCTCGTCTTTCCCTTCCCAACACCTAATTCTGGTATAGTTCTCAAAAGGTTCAATAACAGGGCTGTCTCCAGAAAGTTCCTACTGGAAATCTGCATTTTATAGCCTCTTCCATCAGACTATGTGAGTCTGTACTGTGAGGCAAGGATTTTGAGGAAGGCAGGTCAGAGCAGCAAGGTCGTCGGCCAGCTGTTGCACTATCACAGGCCAGAAATAATGGTGGCTGGGATTAGAGCAGATGGAACGAAAGTGTGGAAAATAATTGAGTTTGAGAGAAAGTGCGGGGTGGGGCTGGGAGGGAGCTTGAGGGAAATCCAATACTTTCTGGGATCTAAAGAAGACTGGGCTTAAAAGAAGCTGCAAGGGACTCCAGGGTAAAGCTCTGTCCAGCTGGACAATCCACCCAGCCATGGAAAACGTTCCCAGTCCTTTTGCAGGACAATGTCCCATTGTTCCTTGTCTTCTGCTGTTGTTGTGGTTGTTGCTAGTTACATTTTGAAAATTAAATTTATTGGGGTGACTCTGGTTAGTAAAATTCTATAGGTTTCAAATCTCCATTTCTATAACTCATCCTCTGTGTGTTGCATTGTGTGCTCACCACCCAGTCATTTCTCCTTCTACCAGGATATATTTTTATTCTTAATTCTTATATTTTATATTATAGCAAGTTAATTTTACATTATGATATAATTTGGTTTTATATTAATGTATATTATAAAAATAATTCTTAAATTAGTTTCTTTGTTGAATGGCATATATCTTCAAATACATTTTCCAAGGAAGTTTTGTGGGTGACATTTTCGGAGCTCCTGCATATTTAAGTATGTAATTTCCAGTCTTCATTCATAAAAAATTCATAACCTGACCCTGTGTAATAAAGTAGGGTCACAGCCTTTTCCTCTCAAAAATCCATACACGTTATTCCAGGGGCTTCTGCAGAGAAGTGTGAGGTTAGCCTGATTTTAGCATATAAAAAACAAAACTGCATACATTTTCCCTGTTTTTTTTTTTTCCTTTCAAGCTTTTGCACTAATTTTTCTTCCCCAAGAACACTTAAAATAATTTGGTAGTTTCCAACTCTGTGCCCTGCACATCTACTAACATCTTTCTCTCCACTTTGAAATCTTTTTCACCATTGAGAAAAGCTTCTGTTGTGTCTGGTCTTCCAACTACTGGTATTATTTCTCAGTGTCAAATCTGTTCTTTTCTGCTGGCTCTGTGGGTTTAAATTGGCAGCTGCAATTTTAAATTTTATTATTCTCTCCATTATCTTTTTCTTCTTGGCATTTTCCCTGAGGGATGATGGTCCTTTCCTTTGGCTTTCTGATTCTGTTTCATAACCACACCCTCTTACACTCAACAGAGAGGGTAGTCCATTTTTCCTATAATATTTTCCTATTTCCCTTGTGAGCCTTCAGTATGATTTTTTTCTCCTTTTCTTTATAAAACTTTAAAGATTCATATTCAAATTTTTAAAAAACACCTTCTCATGATGGGAGATTTACATAGAATGAGTTGGGGAAACCAAAGGGTGTATGGAACTTACACCTAGGTCATCACAGTACCTAACCAAGCTTCAGAATCTATCAGGTGTTTATACAGTTTAGTTTCATAAGACTGAAATAGAATACTCTTCTTTGAACAATTCTCTGTGTACACTGAGGACAGTTCCTAGTGCTGTCACTTGCAAGGGACCTTTATATTTGACCCTAGGTTTGCTTCTCACTTTCTTTCTCTCCCTCTTCCTCCCTCCCTCCCTCCCTCCCTTCTTTCCTTCCTTCCTTCCTTTTGCTACTCATGCGTAAGAAAACAGAGATAAAGAGAAAGGCAAGAGAACAGGATGGGTGGACAATACTTTTCACACAGGATGGTTATTCAAAAAATAATCAAACAGTAATCGCAGAGGTTACACCTCCTAAATGCAATGGTTTAATGACTGCTTTCTCCTTATTTCCTACTCATCACTTCCCCCTGTGACTTACTGCCAATGGATGGACAGACAAACAGATGTGAATGGGAGGAGGAGTGGATGAGGGGTGGGGCAGGCCACCAGGGACACCTCAAACAGAGCAGACACCAGAAGATCAGCTGCTCAGCCCTGCTGGGGTTTCTGGCTGATGCCAAACGACAGACTGGGGCAGCAGTAGGGGTCTTTCTCTTCACTTTCTTTCTCACTAGCTTGCTTTATTTTTAGACGAAAACAGCATTAAGTGGTCCATTCACTAAAATGTTCAACCCTGAAACAATAGCCTAATGATTAGCCATTAGGTTATATAGTATACAGTATAACATCATATTATGTTAATAGATATCAATGTTTTTATAAAAACATCATTTTCACTTTCTGTGTCTTTATAGGTATTTCAGCATGAAATTCAGGACTGGCTAAGTAGATGCAGCTCTCAGGTGTTGTTTTATTGGGTAAGGTGTAGCTCTAATTTCTTAAATCAGCTTTGTCTGGCAATCCCTCTTCTGTGGTTCTCAGGAGAAATAAAGGCACTAGGTTCTGCCTGGTACCTCTAATGCAGGCTTGTCAGATGGGAGTCCTTCCTTAATCTATAACCGCTGTGAGGAACGATCACTCCTTCCAACCTTTCTGTAAGGAATGGGACCTCACGTGATCCAGTGGGAGTGGTTCTCAGTGTCCTATATTCTGGAACACAACCACACTGAGGATGATCATTCTTCTATGACTCTGAAAATCCCAACTTCATGCTCCTCTGTGCTAACACATACACCCCCTTAACCTTCCCAGGAATCTGTTCGTTCCTCACCTAGTTTTTGTACTCACTCTAGGCAGGGACAGCATCAAACAATTTGCCTTACATGAATTCATTCTTGCAGCTGGCTCTAGTCTGCTAGGTGTCTGTACGTCTTCCAGCTTCTCTTGGCCTGTGTCAATACCTGATGTCTCATTTCTGTGGCCTGATTATCCTCACTCTGCTATGCTCAAATCTCCACCTTCTTGTCTGGCTTTCAAGCTTTATTTCTCTAAATCCAGGTTGTTTTCTTATAATCCAGTTTGCTGTTCTATTCTCCCTAAATTCAGGCTCTGTTTTTCTTTTCTTTTGTCCTCATTTGGATATATAGTATTTGTGCAGTCATGCCGACCCTAACAAATACTGTCACACACCACTTAACAACAGGGAGACATTCTGAGAAATGTGTCATTAGGCAATTTCATCATTGTGCAAATACCACAGAATGCACGTACACAAACCTAGACAGTCTAGCATACCGCACACCTAGGCCACGTGGTCTGGCCTATTGCTCCTAGGCTACAAGCCTGTACAGCGTGTTACTTTATGAAACAACATGGGATTAAATCAAGTACTAGAGAAAATGGTGCAATCAACAGGCGTGGTAAACACAAGATATGAGGCTCCTACTGGAGTAACAGCTTCTGTGTTACAGCAAACTTTTTTTATTTTTTAGAAAGAGTACATTCTAAAATAACAATTAAAGTATAGTATAGTAAATACATAATCCAGTAACATAGTTGTTCATTATCATTATCGAGTACTGTGGACTGTGAATGTGTGTGCTATACGTTTATATGACAGGCAGTGCAGTGGGTTTGTTTACATCAGTGTAATTACATTCACACATGAGTAATGCCTTGTGTTGCTATGACATCACTAGGTGATGGAATATTTCAGCTCCATTATAATTTTATGAGACCACAATTGCATATGCAGTCTATCACTGACTGAAATGTTGTTATGAGGCTCATGATTATACTGTCAGAACTGCCAGTTTAACTTGCCCTGTCCGTGGTGGGCTCACCGGTTTGGTTCAACACAGGAGTCCTGAGGACTGCAGAGTCATCCAAAGGGGTTCAGTGCTAGTAAGTGATTTGGTGTACTAATGTGAGACTAAGGCAGAAATTCACATTCTGGACATTTCACTCTGTTGTATATTTCAGTAATTACAAAATGTTAACCATAAAAAAGATGTGCTAATTTCCTGAGATTTAGGACCTTAATAGCATCTAGCATAATGCACAATTCAGCATTTTTAAAGTCACTAGAGGTGTATAAGCCAGAGAAACAAATTGTTTGATTAGTCACGGCTCAGAGAAATTCTCATCAACAACCAGCTCTCACATCCTTCTGTTTATTATAGCAATGGATTTGATTTTGTTGTAGGATAGTACCGTCCATTCACACAGTATACTTTATCAATCATCTCAAAAAGTTTTTAGACCAAGAAATATCTGAGAGTCCTGTTACACGTAAGTCATCCAAAGAAGAGTCAAGCTGGAATTTCTTCCAGAAAAGCAACCAAAATCAGATGAGGTAAAGACACAAGGATTATTAGCAAGGTCAATTCTCAGGTTCTTGGCTAGACTCCAGACTTTTTAACAGACATACAATGCAGGTCACAAAGGAGAGTCACATATGTAATTAAAATTTTTCTAGGAGTCACATTTAAAAAATAAAAAAAAAAAGGTTACATTAATAATATTTTTAAATTAATCTCAACTATGAAATCAGTCTTTTTTGTTGTTATTGTTCGTGTGCTAAGAATTCAAATTGTGATGTGCATTTTACATTTACAGAACATCTCCAACTGGACTGGTTACATTTTAAGTGATCGATGGCCATAGAGAGCTAATGGTATCCATACTGGACAGTCCACCTCTAGCATTTTATGTTATCGTCATGTTTTTAAAAAAATGTTTCATAGAAAAAAACACATAATGTGAAAGACAATCAGAAATTACTTTCTCTTACCTACACAAGTCTTCTTTTATGTGAAGAGAGATCAGCTCCTTAGGAATATGAAAAGAAAGTATGCTCTCTGACATCTGCTCCCGGATTCGCATCCACTTATTGTCAGATGTGGGAAATCGATACAATTTACACACCGGGTTCTTTAACACTGAGGAGGAAGGGAAACATAAAAGCTCAACTGTTAAATTATAATGATATGCACATTCGATGAAGATCAATGGACAAAATCATTAACCAGGGTACCATCCTGATTAATCAAAAATGTATTTTTTTAATCATAAGCCACTGTATTTGAATTTCTAAGAATTTTATTCTTACATCCTGTTTTTTCCATAGCTTCTGGACATACAGTCTTTATCAAATTAAAACACGGCATACCAAATTCTAATTCTTAAATGTGGCCACTGTGGTTCTTTAATTTACCACCTATTAATTCCTTTCTCTTCTAAAGATTTTCTTAAAACCTATGTATTTTTAAATATAGATGGACTATATGCATTTATACATAATATACAGTTTGAAAAAGATGTATTTCTGAATTTTCCAATCACTCTTACTCAAGTTTATCCACTTATAAGTGGATAAATTATAAGGTGACAAGTGACCAGTTATTTCAGAAGTTTTAAATGGCCCTACTACTAAATAGTATTTATTTCTTAAAAGTCAGAAAAGTTTATTCCTTGATTTATGATCTACTACAATTCAATATCATACATACTGTAGTGCCAATGAGCCAATAACACACTTCCCTGAAACTGTATCATCAGAAGCAAGACAGGTAGAACGCGAACAAACTGTGTGTTTAGAGGAGAGGTAATAAAGTCATTCCATGAAAGGCTTTAAAGATTTAAGGAAAAAATTTAGGGTCAGATATTATGATAATACCTGATGCTTTTTCGTGTGTGAGGAAAACACTTTTACCACATTCCCAAGCCATATATTTCAGGGCAGAATTTTATTTCCATTGCTATTGGGCAATGAATGTCTTTATTACACTCATACACCAAAGCTTAATGGGCAATAAAACACCAGATCAATCACCAACTAAGTATCTAAGGTTCTTTGGCTCCAGTTCACCAACAAAGCTGAATAAAAAGAGAATTTGCTGCTGAAGTAAGTAGAAGGCTTTAAGTAATACCGAGCATGGGATGTGGGCCGAGTCCTCCCAATGTATAAGGTAAAAGGCCTTTCAAAGTTTTAGCGTTCTGTAAGACGGTATCTCATTTACTACTTGGGCAAACATGTAATATTTTTCTGAACATTAAGATGAAAATCTATTTATCCATTCATCCACAAGCATCATTCTTAGAGGTACGTACAGAAATTATTATCAGAACTTATACTACATTGGAAATCTTGATGTCACACATTCCATTCTTCAACAACCAGACTGAAAACTTCCTGCACCCTCCCCTGCTCTGTACTAAGAATTAGCCACAGTGCTCACTTTTCCAAAGCATCGAGAGAAGCCAGAAAACAGTGAACTGTTTCCAATATACTGAGAGACAGTATTGAAAATCCAGAGTTGTATGTCCAAAGAGATTACGTTATTAACAGAAATATAATCTTTAAGTTTTATCAATCAGATTATATCACCGATCCACATTTATAACTAATTATATGTAGTTTCTTCCTTTTTTATTGAAGTATATTTGACACAATATATTAATTTCAGGTACACAATGTAATGACTCAACATTTTTAAAAATTATGAAATGATCACCACAGTTAAGTGCAGTTAACATTCCGTCATCATGCATAGTCACACAGCCTTGCCAACACTTGCTACTTCTTCTCCTTTTGGTAATAGCCACGCTAATTAATAGTTGTGAGGTGATAACTCATTGTAATTTTGATTTGCATTTCCCTGATAATTAGTCAGGTTGAGCATATTTTCAGGTATCTGTTGGCCATCTTATATTTTCTTTGGAAAATGTCTATTCAGATCCTCTATCCATTTCTTAATTGGATTGTTTATTTCTTTTGCTATTGAGTATGAGTTCTTTATACATTGGATATTAGGCCTTATCGGACATATTTTCTTTTATCTGAAATATAAGAACTTACAGATAGCGAGTGAAAGAAACTATGAAATTTCATTCATTTTTAATGTGACAGTGTTTTAAAGATATAAGAGGTTCACTATAACCTCTATTACGATATTTCTAAAGTCAGAGAAGGAAAAAACATATGTATTGAATTCAATATAGTGTCAGTCAGGTTAAACCATTCATACACTCTCACAAATTCAAATACAGGTAACATGATCAGGAATATAAATGTACGCTTTTGTAGTAAGACACAAACTCAATCTCAAAAATGTCCAAATTTTTCCTTAGTAATCTAAGTAAATATTCAATTACTTGGATTACCTCTACTGAGTGTATGTGCTCCTTTTTTTAATCTTTATTTTTTTAACTATGTGGAATCTTTGTATCTCCCAAACCATAGTTGAAAATCCTTAGATTTTTCTTGCTTTTTATAAAACAATAATTATTGCTTAGAAAATTTGTATCTTGAATTCAGTTACAAGTTACAAAATTCTTCATTTTCTGTTATCACATAACTTCAACTTTTGCTTTCATTGTTTTCATTTTAATGTTCTTCAGTGTGATCTAAACATAAACCTTTGTTGAAATAGCATAAGCAGAATCAAGGGGCATTTGATTAATTTTGTCCAGAACTCTTCTCTGACCATCCTGCAGACAACACCCAAGAATTCTATGGGAATTCTGCTGTTCTTAAGGGAAATATTTGGGACAAATAATTTTAAAAATCAAACAACTTGACCATCCAAAAGAAATTTTAAATAACGTCTTCTATCTAACTTTCAGGATACAATACTGATCTTTTGACACTCACAGGTCTTCAAACATTAGTACTAAATCATGTATATTTTCTCAGGATCTCAATATAGATATAGTGAGATTCACTTTACAACCCAATTTGATCCAGTGAGATTCCTACTCTGTATCCTAAAATACCATATAAAGGAGTGTGATTTTAAAAATGAAAAAATATGGCCTGATTTGTAACTATCATGCAAACTTTTTGCATTGGTTACAAAAATGACTAAACAAGATGTTCTCAACTCAAAATTCTTGCTGGGTGGGTAGTGGGGAGATTTTGTCACCCTCACATAACAGAAAGGCATGGTATTCATGCATTAAATATTGAACAATGGGACATAAATGACGAATATTTTTGTCAATTTTTTAAATGTTTCTCCTCCATAGCAGAGATAAAACTTCGACAGTTCAGCACATACACTCCCCCTGTATAAATGAGTCTGTTGCCTTCAGTTCTGTGGCTCTCCACTGATGCCAAATCTGTCTTCACATAGGAGATGCATTTCTGACTATACAAACAGGCTCAACCCAGCAACAGTAACTACCTAACATCTATTGTGAGTTTCTTTTAAGGAGAGCCTTGTACTGATTCTCTTCATTTTTTTCACTGCTTTTGCCAAAACAATTGCTCAAAATACCACCTAACAGATTCCACTGAGAGAAAAGTAGTGGAGGCATTTTGACCCCCTCCTGGCCTTGTGATGACTTCACAAGGGTAAAGTTCTGAGGTGGTCCAGATATTGATATAGTCCCTTAAGTCTACCCCATAAGGTGAACATAGGGACAGAAAGGACATAACAGATTTCCTTCCCAAATAGCAGCAAAACTCAAATTTCTATATTGTTGCTCCCAGACACTGAAACAGGGTCTTTATAACAAGACAGCAAGCCACCTACTTTTCAATCAGATTCAGCAACTGTGAGAGCCAAGCTGCTCCAATTCTCAATTATCAAGGTAAAGATGCCAAGGAATGCTCAACAAAGCCAACAAACAGGTAACACACACACAAAAGATGTCCACTCATGCAACCTGGGCCAGAAAAGATAAACCAGAGAGATATCACAAGGGTGATTTTCTCTTTTCTGTGTCTCTGTTAAGGATGTCAGTGTATTGCACAAAAAATTTTGGAAATTTGAATTCAGGGTAGAAGGGATCATCACAAGCCTTATTTCATCAGCTTGTCTTTAATACATTTCTCCAGCGGAAGCTCATTTGTGAGGATCATCATGCACTTTCTTGCTTTGGGGAGGTGGTAGGAGTCATATATTTAATGGAATCTGACTTTATTGGTTTCAAGCCTTATAAAATAATGATTTTAATGTACTGCAGATTCTTGTAGAGAATCTATTCATTTTGCCAGTTTTAATTATGCCATTGTTTAATAGTTTAATTATTCTGCTGAATGTGCATACATTGCCTATTCTCCAAATGCTACATTATACTTATTACAGATAAGTCTGTGTAATTCAATTAGACACTGACACTCCCTTATTTGTACTTGAAAATATCTTAGATTTATATACATCTTAAATGTATGTTGGCTCTTTTTAAGATTGGGTGAGCAATGAAAATCCTAATAAAAATAACTAAAACACTACTCTAAGCATGACTAATAGAAAAGAGAGAGTAAGGAAACATGAGAGAAACTCTGAAAATACAGCAAAGTTACCGCTTTAAAAGTATAAAGATGGAATTAATTGTTAAAAAATAAACTCCCAAGAAATTTTTAGCTACTACTTCCCAGGTTTCTTATAAAGTCTAAATTATGTTATTGTGTTGTGTTGTAAAATTAAAAAACAAAAAACAAAACAGAAGTGGGATATAAGCTGAGCTGGGACAAAGTACTACCTACGAACTCTTGACCCTCCATTTTCAATTCAAGGCCAAGGGAGTTCCCTGGTGGTGTAGTAGCTAAGGCTTCGGCACTGTCAACGCTGTGGCGTGGGTTCGATTCCCAGCCAGGGAACTACTAACATTAAAAACAAACAAACAAACAAACACACAAAAAACATCAATTCAAGGCCAAGAATAAAACTGTAACAGTTATCAGAATAAAACATAAAAATAATATCTGTGGGCCTTTAGTCTGCAAGTGGTGATAACGGGTGAGCGTAGTGTGTAGAATTTGGATTTCTGATCTTGGGTGGTCAACAAAAATGATTTGCTTTGCTCATTCTACTTTGATTTGCTCTGTTTTTCCAGTTCAGTCATTAAAGTGAAGGACAAAACTAGAGAAGGTAGAAGCTGGCTCATAATTCATGCTGAGCAATCCGGAACAACCTGTAGTTCACTGAACTCAAGTTGTTTCTTGCCAATTTGCCTCTGTTTAGGGCATTCCCTGGAACTCCAAGGAGCACCCCTCTTTCCTGGCTATGGGCAATCATCCAATAAGCTCAGTTCAGCGAGCACCTCTTCCAGGGAGCCTTCCCTGGCTCCAACCCCTGCCTCCCCAAGGCATGTTTCTTTTTTGTACTTCCCATCCCCATCACTACCATGGTTCTTGCCAGTTGTGCTAGCTACAACTTTCTGTTTAGTGTTCCCATCAGAACACAAGCTTCATGAAGGCCAGGGCTGTGCCACTTTCCTCATTCTCATTTTATCTCCGGTATCTAGCACCGTGACCAGTAAACGCCAACAGTCCACAGAAATGAGTTTCAACCTTGCAATGCAGATATTTCCCGCCACTACTTTCCCCAAGAAGAGAACAGCTAGAGCACCCAAAACTGCGTACTTTGAGAAGGAGAAATGCCAGTGGGTAGGGCGTAATTAAACACCTGGCTTCGAGGGAGAGCACAGGCAGCAGCAGGAGGAGAAGCCACACTTGAGAGAACGGCCTCCTCACATCCACAAAACATTAACTATTTGACTCTATCATCTTCTTGCCCGTGTTTTCCTTCTAGTTTACCTAAAGGAGACAATGGAGGATAGAATGTACTTACAACACATAGATAGTGAAAGAGTTCAAAGGTGTCTAAGAGGTGATTTCACTGATTATTAGAAGCTACTTAACATCCTATCTGCATACAGTTAATAAACATGTATGGAAATTCCAAAAGAGAGGGTTAATGGGCTCCATTAAATTTGTTAAAAACCAAAGAGGGCAAAGAAATCTGGTGATGTGTATACAGGACCAAGAGCCAATGTTATAAGCCAAAATGATTCCAAATTTTATGTCTCAAAGAGTTATAAATACAAGGGTAAAATCTATTTAAACTAGTATGAAGACGATACAACACAGATACCATTATTAGTATAAAACGGTATCATCCCAAATTTGACAAGACAGACCTAATATTTCGTGAATGAAAAAAATAAGGGGGCGGGGCTGGGATGTGCTTTTTGCCTGGAGTTCATCAGGACTCAAATAAGTACTGAGGGAAATATTTTTGACAATCTCTTAACACACTGCGAGCCATGCACTGCTTTGGACGGTGGTGGCAGTGGGGAGAATTAAACCGTGTATTTAGCTCCGTTACGTGGTCTTGTGAAAGGCACTTAAAAAATCTATGGTGCCACATGAGGCAGAAAACACTTAAAAGTGAGAATTTGGTAGTCATTTTTAAGTAAAGTAATGAATTGTTTTATTTCTAACCTACATAATTAAATGTGAACATCTCTCTCATGGAGAGAATAACAATGCGGTTTTCTGTTATTTATCTGAAACATAAATTCGAATGATAAGATATACCTGTTATCAGCCATTAGATAAGAATTTATTGAGTTTCTATTATATTCTGGTCCTAGAGGCAGAGAAATAAATAAACAATGTTCTCTCTTCTTCAATAGCCTATACTCCAGCAAAGCAACAGTACTAGATGGTTATTTGGGGGATAAAAGAATAAAAAATATAGTGGCCTGTTTTAAGAAAAGTTATAATATATCTGTGAAGCAAGAAGTATAGACACCAATAAATTCTCCATACAGAGGACAGTGCGTGTATTTAGGGCTCACCACTTGGATTCCAGTTTACACAGTCATCGCTGTCAGACATACCTTTTGTGAGTATGAAGGACACTACACACACTGATATACAGCATGGACGCGGTCATTAAAGAACACAGAGGATAATTTCATGACTCCAGAAGTATGGGATTCAATCAGGGAAGACACTGCCTCAGAACTAATGCTTGAGGACGGGGGGAAACTCACTCAAAATGTGAAGGTAAAAGAAAGCTCCGTGACAGGGCCCATTAGCGCCACAGACTTGGCACAGTGATGTAAGGTCCAGTGACGTACTCTGCAGCATTATACATACATAGAGAGAATTGTCTGCATGACAACATTTTAAAAAGGTCTATCTGCGGTCAGGCTCATCAAAGATAAATAACCCATGAGAAAGAAACTGTAAATGACAAAGAAGGGATAGGTGACTCCATGAGAAACTGATGAGAATGAATACTTTTAGGGAATATTTCTAAAAAGAAGAATATAGGAAAAGCTGAACTAAGCTGTGTCACCTTCAAACATCTGAGAGCCAAAAAGGAAGTCAAAGGCTGTCCAGGTTAACCTGGTCCTTTTAAAAGGACTGATGTCCAAAGAGGCTGACCGGCAGGTCACAATGCTGACTGGCAAATCCAGGCTTTGACACCAGACCTGACAGCCCATCAGTGCTCTTCTGTTAGTGCCACAAGAACCCATTTACTATTTTCCTGCTGCAGACAAGTTGCTTCATGATGAGAGACATAAACGTCTGCACCTTTCTCTGTTCAAAATTCACTTCCCCAACTCCCCCCACCCCAATAACAAACACATGTAAGTGTTCTTACTACCATTTTGCTTAAATCCATAAGCAAATAATCAAAGAGGAAAATCTACTGTTTTAACAATTTTATTCTATGAGTTGTATAATTAGAAAGTCAAACTAAGTATGAGCTTCACATTTCTAATACTGTGTCTCCTAGTGTGTCTCATTTCAGAGGATATAAAACCCGACAGCTAAAAGGCATCTGGTTTCCCACACAGTGTATCTTTCCTCTGGGATTGTTCATTCTGCCCCTACTTCTCCTAATCCTCTCTCTCCTTCTGCTACCAATTCCCCGGGCTCCCAGCATACGCACGCAATGTGCCAGGCAAAACAGGCCGTGGAAAAAGTGAGACCTCGAGGCAAGAGTGCTCCCTGTTCAGTCTTACAGTAAATAAGTGAATTTCCTGAATTATAAATTAAACCTCCAGAGCTATAAATAGAATAGGGAAGAGCTGCTATGAGATAGGGCATTCTCTTCCACTCACTCAATAAGTACTTCATAACTCACTTGAGGCTGGCAAGTTCCAGAAAACGCATTAATTCAAAGACTTGAGAAGAATGTCAATAGCTCCCTTTGCCTACAGATTAAAAAAAAAAAATGCCACATGGGAATATAATGAATTAATTCCAGAATTGCCAAGTTTAGACAGAGAAATAAATAGAACAAAAGACAAAGGTGCGCACCAGCTAGTCATGGGTATTCTTTGTCTACACAATGTACTTTCATATTAAAACAGAAACATTTCAGATAGTACTTAGCTGTATTAAAAAAAAAAAAGCTGTTATAACACATGTGACTGTCACTTAGTCTTCTCTTTCCCTGATGTAAGAAGGTTCCAAGGAAATATTTGTGGCAAATACCCCAGGCTCTGAGGGCTCCTCCTGGTTGCCTGGACTAAAAAGATTGAAAAACGTCACTGGAACTATGACCAGAGAAACAACTGTCACCTCCAGGAATGGAGGAAGGCAGTAAAGGATCATCATCTAAATTGCAGGATGCAATTCCAAGTCAGTTGTCTTTGTCACAGTGCTGTGTACACAATACGGACAATACCCAGTCATCTGGCAGAGTTAGCGCACTTGAAAGACTCACGCCTTACAGGTTTTATGGCACAAGGGTTAGGAGGCTCAGATTTATTTTTCACTACATTCCCTCTGTCTCTGCTTCCTTAGGTAATATATTCTCACACTTGCAGAGCCATTTCTCTCTTTCTCTTTGAAATTTATATTAAGCTGATGGGTATTTTAAAATGGCCATTTCTTTTTGTGTGCATAAAAAAATCACAAGGTTCACACGAGTGAATCATTACAAAATTATCTTACAGTGTAGGTGATTTGGGTGATAACCTGATTCA
Organism: Lyroderma lyra; assembly: GCA_004026885.1. Taxonomy (NCBI): domain Eukaryota; kingdom Metazoa; phylum Chordata; class Mammalia; order Chiroptera; family Megadermatidae; genus Lyroderma; species Lyroderma lyra. The sequence continues at coordinate 60,319 of PVJL010003367.1, forward strand.
TTCAGACTGTATTTAAAATGAATTTAACATCTCCTATACTCAATATCATTTCTCAAGGCTGACATTTAATAAATGGAAGAGATTACCTGGATATATTGAAATAAATGACTAAAGGTTTGGTCAACTTTCACGTGGAAAAATAAATGAGGAGGATACTGTGAGGATCCAGTAGATATTTTAACTACAGTGGTAACTCATCAAGGACTTCGATGGTACATGGCTGCTCTAACTGTCTGGTTAGACCGTTCACTGTGTAACGTGCCAATATCCCACCAGTCACACAGGGATAATGATAGTGTCTTCTTCACAGAACACGTCTCATGTCAGAAAGCAATGTAAGACAAGGCACGTAAGACATTAAGCGTATTGCCTGTCACTGTAATAGTCATTATTCACTCATTGTTATTGGTACCATAATTTACATTATTCAAATATTACTTCCATAATTTACATACACATATCACATATTTTTAACTGTGCCATATGTCTCAGTTATATTCATAAGGTCATCATGTAACACACTGTTTAATGCCTTGTGGCAACTCATACATGTTAATATAAGTAACACAGTAATATACACATATATACCCAGGAACATACAACGCGTGTGTGAATTTTTCTCACCAGACCCATATATCTATAGTTTTAACAATTTTATTTTTACTTTTATAATCAGAAAGTAAAACTAAGTAAGAGCTTCATGTCTCTAATACCTGCGCCGTCTTCCAATGTGCCTTGTTTCAGATAATACAAAATTCAACAGCTACCAGGAATCTGTTTTTGCCACGCGAGCCAAAGTATTTATACACATTTCTTATGAAATTGTCAAACCTGCCCGCACTTTGTTGGCTTCTCCTCATTACTAAGGACTAAGTGTTCCCAAAGGATTCTGTGAGAATGTTGCCCACGTTTAGTGTTAAGTTCACGGGAAATTAAAATGTACATTCATATGAAACAACTGTAGGTTTCCAGAACTGAGGTACATACCTGCATTCAAAAAAGGTAAACTGTCTTTTCCACTCACACTTTCTGGGGCTGTACATTCACATACCAGGGCACACTAGGAAAGAATAAAAGAAAAAGGAAAAAGGAAACACATTTGAATGTGATATCGAAGTAAAATTCTTTTATTTCATTTGTGAGACATGAGGTAGGGGACACAGTTTTAAACATTTTTGAGCAAGACATTTTTGTAAAATGATTAGCAGGTGTATTTTTATTAGCAAGCTTGTTTCACTTGTGACGACTGACTTAAGTTTACATATAACACAAGTGCATTATATAATTATAGACTACATTTCAGTTCTAGTTACAGACTACTTAGGAAAGAAAATGAGAGGTGGGAGAGGACTTCTCTCACACGGTGAAGATAACATTCCTAGTGCAGCAAATAGCATTTGCCAAGCTGAATAAAACAATCTGTATTTCTCATAGCTGGGATGATTCTGAATCAATCAAAAGCAAATTATTTTCTAGAAATTATTTTGAATCAATCAAAATAAAATTATTTTTAAGGAAAGGCAACTTTAAATAAAACATTAAAATGGTGCAGCATCTAATTACACGAGGAAGAATGACTTTTGTCTCCAGCAAAACAATGCCGACAGGCGTTCATACCCTATGAGGGAAATGATGGGGGAAAACGTGATTTCACAATTTCTAAATAAGTTGGCCTCTGAGTTCTAAATTCCTCATTTGTAAATATAAGCAGCTTGTAACTAAGCTGACCCAGGGATTGCAAGTTCATGAGCCTTCGCAGAACTGACACTTCCCTAGAGGGAAAGAGAGGAGACCCAGAGCATTGTCATGTTCCTGGTAATGAACACAAATCGGGGACAATAGCCCAGATGACCTATCAGGAGGCATGGGACTCTCCTTCAGCTTCCCATGAAAGTTAACAGAGGAAGCGAAAGTCTTCTGGCTCCCGGAGGTTGACAAGAGATCTATTTTCACACCAACAGAGACCAGCAATTTTCTTCAAGTCTCTCTAGCAAAAAAAAAAAAAAAAAAAAAAAAAAAAAAAAAAAAAAAAAAAAAAAAAAAAAAAAAAAAAAAAAAAAAAAAAAAAAAAAGAAGGCTGGGGGAAAGGAGGGGGAATTTTTAGAGGAAATGTATCAGACATAAACAAATAAATGCAAAATGAAATAAGACTAACAAAAACCCAGAAAGTTCTGTTGGGGACAAGGTCGAAGGGGAACAGCCAGCCTTCCGGAGCACGCAAGGCTTTGCTGAAAGGGCTCGAGAACCCGGACCACCCACCCTGGGATGCCCGGGCTACTTCCCCACTGTCCTTGGCGTAACTGTCTGTCTTTTCCCACTGCTCCTCCTCCAGCACTTCCGCCTCTGAGGATGTCACTTCCTGTATTCTCCTAGTCCATTACTTATTCCTCTAGGGAAACATTCAACACATTACGTGGGAACTATTTTTGATGGGGAAAAGATGTGCTTTCATAATTTCTTTAGAGCTTATGTTGAGGTCCTAGTGTAGTGAAAGGATGAATAACTTCAGACAACTCTTAAAATCTGATTTCTCTAAATTTCTTCCGTGTCCAGCCAGAAGTCAGAGGGGATCTTTTATCCACAGACACTTTGGAAATGCCCTTTCCTAAATCCCTAGAGCAACGTACAATGATGCGTAGACATATTTAAAATTCTTTATTTTTCCTATTTGCAGTAGTTCCTCTACTTTCAGCCTATGCGGGCTGATAAAATAATCTTTCATAAACATTATATTCATCACATCAGTGTTGTGCTCTAGAATTGGGTTATTTACTGCCCAATCAAATCCTATGTTCTCACACTGGTTTTCAAATCTTTCCCGATTTGTCCCTGATACTCTCCTACAAAATAACTAGGTATAGAGCTCTGAGCCATCCTCCTTCCAATCTGCAATTTAACTTATGGTAATGATTTACTTCAAGATTGTCCAACCCACGACCCTCAAGCAGCATGCCGCTTTGAACGTAGCCTAATACAAATTCGTAAACTCTCTTGAAACATTACAAAAATTATACACAGACCTTTTTTTACAGCTCATCAGCTATCATTAGTGTTAGTGAATTTTATTTGGGCTCCAGACAAATCTTCTTCTAATGTGGCCCAGGGAAGCCACAAGGTTGAACACCTCTGGTTTAGATCAAACCCTTTCAGTGAAGAAGTCCATTATCTACAGGGATCAGGCTATTATCCTAAGAAACTGCTTCTTCTCTCCATGGAGGCAACCCTACCTCTATCTCTGTGTCTTTAAAGACAACCTCCTGTTTCCTAAAAGAAGGCTTCTATCATTTAACAAATAGGTGCAGAAATATGATGTCCATACATGCATAATTCCCATCCATGTTGGAAGGCAGATATCATTTTAACCTAATAATATTCTTACTTTGCAATTTCTGCATTGTCTTTCAAGGTTTACTCTACAAAATGCTTTCATGATTTAAATTCACGAAACAAAGAGAAAATATCCAATAAATATTTACTAAATGAATCAACATTTTCACATTTGTACTCAGTAATTATTTTCTTCAATTGTTTCCTGAGCATACCTTCAGTCTTGATTGCGATTGAAAGTGTTTTGAAGCAAAGAACCACATTTTGTTTTGATTTGGCCTATTTATTTACTTATTTACATTTGACCCTAGAATCATTTTTTCTACTTGCTAGATGCTACAGAGAATGCAGAGATTTAAAAACAATGTGAAACTGGTACTTAAGGAAGCTTAAGCTACACATACTATTCACTATTATCACGATGACGATCTGCAGCATGGCACACTTACAGGGTGCAGGCTCTCAATGCAATGACTTTACATTTGTGACTCTGAGCAGGAATAGCAAACATCACACACTTTTTGTACTATGCATAGCAACATATGTCTGTTGATTTTGATGAATACTTTTTGAAAAATGCCATTTGACAGTAACTGTGGCCAAGCAGAAAAAACATAGACAGGAAAAATTCTTAGAGCTTAATGATTTTGAATAGCAACTCACGCATCAATTTTCCATGCACTGGGCTATAAAATTAGCCAAATTGAAGAACGATGATCATAAAGCTCTGCATGAATCCATCCAAGACCAACACTTTTTGGCAAAGCACTTTCACATCTGTTAGTTTATTCTTTAAATCATGGTTCTCTAAGTTTGGTCTGGAGTCTCCTGGAAGTGCCTGATAACTTTTGCCTTTGCTTCCTCTGTCACATCTAGCAGCGGGCAAAGACGAAATTATTTTCATAATAATACTAAAATCTTATTTGTCCGTTTACCTCTCTTTCTCTTAGAAGCACACCATGTAACAGTTCATGGTATGTGTGGCTGTGTACTCTTCTTTAAATAATTCTTGTTTGAATCTAGTATGATAAATATCTACAGACATAAGCCAAACAAGCTAAGTCTCCAATATAAATATCGATGGATGAAATCCACATAAATATAAATGTGTAGAGTGTAAAATATGAAAATTGCTATGCTGTTGTGCTCTCACTCAGTCTCATGGTTTAAATAGCACCTAATGATTCACAAATATATCATTCTCGTGTGAACATCTCATCTGAATTCCGGACTCAAACTTCCAACGGCTCATGTATATCTATACTTTGAAGTCTAAGAGGAATTTCGAAGTGGACGTGTCAAAATCTCTTGTCCTCACCATTGCCCACCCCGCACCGCCATGCTCTCAGTTCTCCCAATCACAGCAAAGAGTGGTCGTATGCTTTGTTACCCCTTGCCTGTACAGTCCAGCCATGTTTTACTTTCTCCAGCCATCTGTAATACAGTTTGTAGGGATGGTTCAACTTCCTCTCCACCCGCTGAACTGTCTCAGTCACCAGGCTCCAAGCTCCTGTCCTCACCTCCATTCGGGCCACACTCCACCCAGCAGCCAGAATGGTCTTCTTCAAACAGGAATCAGGTCCTTTCATACCAATACTCAAAACTCCTCAACTCTCCTTCCATCTAGCTCAGAGCTGATGGCCCACGGGGGATGCACAAGCTGTCTTCCCTGCTCCAGACACCTCCGTCTTCGCACCCTGCTCCTTGACCCCTCCGTTCCAGTCACAGCAAGCTGCTGCCAGCTCTGGGCCTTTGTTCTCTGCATCCACACTGCTGACAATCCTGGCTCCTCTCAGAGAGCCACTGTTCCTGCCCTGCACTAATCAGCTCCCATGTCCCGTGACCAGTGTGAATCTGTCATTGAGCATCCAGTATAAAATAGCCATAGTCCAGCAACGCCTAGTCGGTGCAGCCTTGTATTTTCTATAGCATACAGCACCATCTGATCAACAATACTTAAAAAGAAACCATCTACTCCCCTGGAAGGCAGCATCACTGTCTATGTGGTTCATTGCTAAATACCTACCACCCAGCAGAATACCTAGAACACAGAAGGCACCATTGTTTTCTGAATGAATAATGAATATTATATGCCTGCACACATCCTATGAGGTAGGAAAGGCCAGTTACGTTATTTGCATTTATATTTGGGGAAAATAAGAGATGAAGCCTTTTGAGATTGGTCCTTAGCTACCCAGGGACTCCGCCTCTTCCCTGACCGTGGCTGATGAACATCCGCTTACACCACCACTTCACGTACGGGGCAAAGGAGCCTGAGGAGGGCGGATGGTCATCCAAATGCCACTTAGGTTAGGTTCATGGTCAAAAGGAGACGTGTTATCACTCCACTTACGTCATCTCTGCCACGGTCCTAAGTAAGGCGTTTTCCTTCTTTTTAAGAAATCACCATCGCTGTGATGGATCTGTGCCACATTCAAATATAACCTAGACATTAAAGGGAAGGTGGGAGAAGGCAGCGCCGGAGCTGAACTCCGCTCACGCAAAGCCTCACGGGAGGACGCTGCCTAGCAACGCCCCTGCGCTGGCCGGAAGCCCGGGCACCTCGGAGGCTGAGCAGAGGGGCGGTCGGGGGCTGTGTCGGCGGGTCAGCCACTTCCACGTGGCTCCTGTCATTTATCACCTGATGGGATGTTTGGCTGCCTAGTTCTCCTTTCGCTAGTAGTATTTTTTCTTGACTACTTACTTCAAAGATTGTTTTTAAAAATGTTTCTCCTCCTCTTTCCTTCATAATCCCACACTTTTCACTACAGCCTCGTTCAGTCTTTATTTATTGATCAAGTGGCTGGCACAGCATTATATGTAATGAAGTATTTTCCCTTCTCAGAGACCATTTCGGATTTTATGTTTTCAAAGTAAGACGGACTCCACACATTCATTACTCATTTTTCCTGTGTCAGGCTCTGTTTCAGGCACAGGGGATAAAGGAGAAAACATACAAATAACCTTCTCTCATGAATTCTAGTTAGGGAAGTGGACAATAAATGAGATAAATAAATGCATAGAATGTTGGACAGTGGTAAGTGCTAAGGACAAAAATAATGCGGAGAAGTGAGACAGACAGTTTGGGGCAGGCACTGTCATTTCAGATACAGTGGCAAAGAAGGCTTCGGTGAGAAGGTGGCATTTTTGTATAAAGACAGAAGGAAGTGAGGCAGTGAAGCCCAGTTTCCTCAGGAAAGTGCTCCAAAGGGAGACTGAATAACCCAGGGCAAGGGTCTGAGTTGGAAATGTACCCGGAATGTTCAACAGGCAGCACACAAGATGACATAGCTGAATGGAAGTGAGCAAAAAAGAGAGGAGGATCAGGTGAAGGAAGTCACAGGGGCCAACACTTGCAGCACTTTAAATCAGGAACTGTGCTGCTCAAAACTCCTATGTTGAAGCCCCACCGCCCAATGGGACTGTATTTGGAGACCAGGCCTTTATAGAGGTTAGCCAGATTAAATGAGGTTACAAGGGTGGGGCCCTAATCCTACAGGGCTGGTAGCCTTACAAGCAGAGGATGAGATACCAGAGCTCACTCTCTATGCAGCTGTCCCATGGAAATGCCATGTGAGGCCACAGCAAGGCGTCTGCAAGCCAAGAAGACAGTTACTGCCAGGAACTGAATCATCTGGCACCTTGGTCTGGGACTTCCTAGTTTTCCAAATCTGTGAGAAAATAGATTTCCGTTGTCTACGCCACTCCATCTATGGTATTTTATTTTGGCAGCCTGAGCTGATTAACACAGGCATTAATATTTTGTATGCTTCAATATACATGAGAAGTAAGTGTCATTCACGCACATGACTATGGTGCTAAGAGTAGTTCCATTTCTTTCTCCCTATTCATGCAAGTAAGAGGGATATTATTTTAGCAGTAACCTCTATTTCAGTGACTTTGTCTTTTATATGTTCCAGTCATTCATTAACTTCAGGACTTAAATCTCCATTAGTAACCAATTGTATTAATATACTTCACAGTGATTTTGATGGACAAATCTGCAAAAGAGTCCTTGCATTTACATTTCTAACAAACACCCCAGATGACTCTGACCACACTTTGAAAAACACTGAGATAAAGTGATTTTCACATAACTCTTGTAAATATCACACTACATGGTCTTCACTCAATCATCATATTCCTAGGGATCACCATCAGAGTTTATAGAACGTTATAGAAAATTCTGCAAAATATCAAAGTTTACTGAGAATTCAGACAGGAGGAAGGTAACACCAACACCCTGTGACTAGTACACAGTTTGTGCTGACACTGTCACCTCCTATTTCTAGAACAGCTCAGTTAGGTCTTTTTATAAGTTCACATCAGTAAGTCAGGAACATAAATTAGGATTTGGGTGGGGTATATTCCTGCGTATCAACTTCTCCATTTATGAAAAGAGCATGATTCAATTTGCTCCACCTCATAATAGCATCACAGGAAAGGAGTCGGGGTGGACAAGCTTTGGGGAGAACAGGGAAGTGGGTAGCAACTGGTTCAGAGGCAGAGAGAGCAGCCCCACTGTGAAATGGGACATGTTTCAGCCCCTCGTGTCCTGGGCCACTGCGACACATCCAGGCATGATTATCTGCCTCGTTCTGCTCAGTCCCTGTTTAGCCTCCAAATCTTCCCCCTCCATCTTGACACAAGCATCCACGTGGTGGTGACCAAGAGGGGTCTTATGTAGAATGCCAAAGACACAAGGACGGAATGAAGGGACCTAGTCCCAAGACAGGGGTCTTGATTACACAGGTCCTAAGAGAATCTGCAGTGAATTTCCCCATGGCCCTGACATTTGCAGACACATGACTCAAACTCTGGGCCTCCTTGGAATATTTTCATGATCTGAGAGGAGAGGAGGGGAGCAGAGAGGAGCGATACTTGAGGCAGCAGAGAAGACCTTCACTTACTCTGGGGCAAGAACAATATATTTCTGAAAAGCAACCTTAGAAATATTTTGTAAAGTGAATGATTTGTTGACTGTTACATAAACACCATCCTCCAGGTAGACGTTTCCTTACTACCAAAACTGAAATGCTGCCAGGTAAGAGCCACTAAAGCCAGAAAATAAATCACCAGAGGCCTCGGCATTAAAAAAAAAGTTCATTTCTGAAAAGGTAGGAATTACAGTGTATATACAAGCTCATTTTCCTGAAAAAAACTATTAGCAGTTTTTAAGTCTGTCCCCTGTGCCTCAATATGTAAAAGAGGCCATTGCATTCCTAAGACAGGAATTTAGGCTAATACTTGTATCAACTTTCCCTTTCTTGGAGAAAAGAATGTGGAAAGAAAGGAGAAATCCTGGGCATGTGTTGATTTGCACTGAGGCCTTTCTTCTGGAAGTGGCTTTGCCCCGCCCCGCGGGCAGCACCCTCCCTCTGGGGCTGTCACTCTGCTCTATACTATCTGCTGCTTGTCTCGCTGCAGTTGCATCAGGCAAGACGTTATTAAATCTTCCCTCCTTCACATAAAATTAAAATCTAACTTCAAACTGCATGTTTTTCCGAGAAGTGGTTAAGTGTAGGGGAGTGGTTACTTTTGGGGATAGCCCTTCCAGAATCTTCTGTGCAGCTCACGCAGGGTTAATTATGGCAGAACACCACCATAAGCAACACTTTTTTCCTAACTGAGAAGAGGCAGAGGCAAGCCAGGGCCCACAGTGAAGAGGCATGCATGGCTTTGCACAGCTCCATGCAAACCAGCCCTCTGGTTCAGAGGATGGAACACACCGGGGTACTCCAATTCCAGAGCCAGTTTCTCACTGAGCTCTTGAATAACGAGATTCCATACTCCCCAGAGGTGTTGGTGATTCGGGCATCTGTCGGAGCTGACCGCTTCTACTTTAATTTGTGCAGAGAGCTGGCTGAGGCCCTACCTTTTGTCCCTGCACATCTGTTGTGATCTGGTCGGCTTCTCCATCCTCGATCTCCCCCATCCTCACGACACTGACTTCTATGGTGCCGACAACTTTGCCACCATCTGAAGTTCTGCAACCAAAAATACATAAAAGGGAAAGGTAAGAATCTTCTCTCTCCTTAGATTACAGCTGTGTCTCCTTGCCCACGGTGTCACTTTCTGTGGTTTCGGTTACCCGTGATCAACTGCAGTCTGAAAATATCCAAGAGAAAATCCCAGATATAAACAATCCAATGTTTAAAAATGTGCACCGTTCTGAGTAGCATAATGAAATCTTGCACAGTCCTGCTCCATCCCACCCAGGGCAGGGATCCCCCTTTTGTTGGGCAAATCCATGCTGCATGTATAATGCAATGAGATATTTTGAAAGAGACAAAGACAACATTCACAAAACTTTTACTATAGTATATTATTATAACTGTCCAATTTTATTACCAGTGTTGTTAATCTCTTATTGTACCTAATTTATATATTAAACTTTATCGTAGGTATGTATGTATAGGGAAAAACAACAGTACAGTAGATATAGGGACTTCAGTACTATTCAAAATCTCCAGCATTCACTGGGGGTCTTGAAAAGCACCCCTCACATATACTGAGCAGCCACGATGTGCCCAAACATGTTCTTTCCTAAAAACCACTAGCATTGCTATTCATGTCATTAGTTTTAATTAAACAAATCTGCTTCAAACACATCCAAACATGTTAATGTTGGTGTTGTTTTGAATTTCAAAAGAAAATTAGCCATGACTTTGCGAGGTAAGTGTCTGGACTGTCAAAACCGACTTCGTGAAGGTGAAACTCCTCAGGGCTGATCTGAGTGGCCTCGACCAGCACGGATCAGCGGCCTGTCTGGCAACCCCCACCGCTCCCCAACAGCATAAGCCACGGCCTCTCTGAACCATCCTCATGGGAGAGTGTGCACATCTATTACAGAAAACACAGCCAAATCAAATAAAAAGGGGTATAAACATCCTATATCCCTTTATGACTGGGTCATTGGCTACGAAATCTGATTTTGTACCTTTTCGCTAATGTCATTTATCTATCTAAGAGATGAAATACAGAAGATTCTCTCCCAGTACACATAAGAAAGTTAAGGTACATGCAGGGCAGAAATTCATCAAAGAGATCATTTAGTACAACCTATTATTTTTTCAGATAAAGAAACTAGCAACCAAAAAGGTAGAAAGACTTGCTCAAGGTAACCACGTGGCAAAAGCAGAAACCCAGGTTCCTATCTTCTTCAAGTCTGTTGGGCACTGAATGCCTCCTCTCTATTTAATGATGATAATAATTTTATTAACATTTTTACCATCATTGTTGTTTTCAACATACAAACTTCATGGCTGATAATAATAATGAAAGCTAAAAATAAAATGAATAATCGCCATCCTCTGATATTCTCTAATTTCTCTCTCCGGACAAGCAAATATACAGAATGCCATCAAACACTGTCACACATAATACTTTCCCCTTGAACCTTCCTTTAAAAATAGGGAGCAAGTCACTCCATAGTTATGTGTTGCTGCAACTTCTGTCTAATTGACAAATAGTAGTCACACGACACTGAGTTTTCTTTCTTTAGTCCTGTTCTTCTCTGAAATTTGTTTTTAACTTTCACTGAATACCAGCACTGCCTTTCTTTCTGCCAATTCCTTCTGAGTGTCACTATTTTGTTATTAGAGGTGTCAGAAGAAAGAATAGGAGAAAACTAGTGTTTTCAAGTAGTTTATCAAAATGCTAAATAAAATAATGAATAAGTAACAATTCTATTACTGGATCATGAATTATGTTTTTAAGAAAACTGAAATAGAACATTCTGGTGACATATGTAGCTAATGTCAGGATGTCATAAGATAAAGATTATATACCTAAAAAGGTAATTTACTTGCTAAGTAGTATATTAAGTTTTCTTACTAAATAAAAAGCTTCTTAGCAATTTTAAAATTGGTGTAAATCATACTATTGACTCAATTACTTGAAATTAATATAGAAAGCGTAAACATTCATCACAAAGAAGATATGTATGTGGATGACAGTATGATCTGTATTTTGTGGAAAACTGTACTATCTCCAAGTCTGAGGTGGTTTTAAATAATTCGTTATGCCATTTCCCAGTTAAAAATCACATAAAAACTTGTCCTAAGTTATAATGTGACACATTTCTGTACAATTCTTCAGTACATGATAGTTTAATTGTTTATTAATAAGAACCCTCATTGGCACTTTGCAGACTTCTTTTCCCCAAACTGATCATTAATAATAATTAAAGATACCTATTTTCTCTCATAAGAATTGTTTTAAAAACTCTGCTTGAGCGAACTGAGCTAGCATAATGCAAAGCCTACCTATAATGGTCTTTTTTTTTTTCCTTGAACTGAACCAAATAAAGCATGTGATTTGAAACAGAAGGTAGATGTTCCTCAGCCTCTCTCAGGACTGAGTAATAAACCAATATATGCCATAATGCAAGCTTGTCCAAACTGTGGCCTGAGGGCCGCATGCGACCCAGGACGGCTTTGAATGTGGCCCAACATAAATTGGTAAACTTTCTTGAAACATTACGAAAATTGTGCATGGACCTTTTTTTAGCTCATCAGCCATCATTAGTGTTAGTGTATTTTCTGTGTGGCCCAAGACAATTCTTCTTCTTCCAGTGTGGTCCAGGGAAGCCAAAAGGTTGGATACCCAATGGTTAAAAATGTGAACTCAGGAGTTTGAGCTGTCTGCTAGGTGCATGACCTTGGGCAAGGAACTTAGCCACGTGAAACTTCCTTTGTAACACGGAGATGGCGATAACTTTGTTGTCAAGCTTGTGGTATGTGCCAGGATTTGTGTAATGTGCTCAGCACAGTGCCTTATACAAGGTACGTGCTCCTTCCTTCTCTTCCTCATTCTTGTCACAGCAGCAGCAGAATTACTATTGCCGCTAATGCATTATATTTAAGTTGATTCTCTCCAGAAATATTTCACTAAAATAGGCATCCAAGATTATAGAAAAAGATTAGAGACTCCCATGGCATATGCATTTCAATAATGACTGAGTGCTCGTTAGAGATACAAAGCCTTGCTAGTAACAGATGATGTTCCCAATACTGCAAAGAACACAAGTTTATAAATAATCGCAATGATGGTGAGCATTTAAAAAGTGCATAAGTAGACGACTAAGCGATTACTATGGGAGTAAGCTTCTGAACCATAGTTCCATCTATTCCCTTTAAGAAAAGTAGCTGCCTACTTTTTCAATCATTTTTATGCCATTTGGGTTTCCTACTTCTCTTCATCTCTTATAGGCTTCCACTTAGTCCCAGAGAGAAATCAAAGCAAAGCAGTTTGGTTAATCTTGTGACACTAGAGGGATTCTAGGATCAGGTTTTTCTGCCATAAACCATTTTGGACAGGACATTCTCAGGACTGTAAAGCATGACTCTTCATCTGAGATTTGTGGGAGACAGAATGGGGAATCCAGGTTATAAACTAAAGAACTGAACCCAAGACACTCCAAAGCATGGTTCACCCTGTCAATGAAATGGTACATCAAATGTAGACCAGTTTCTTATTTATTCTGTGTCCATTTACCACGCACAGAGTAGGGACACTCAACACTTCTGCCCAGTCAGGAGAGTCATGATTGGAATATTTATTCCATGGCCCCAAAGGCTCATTCAAAGATCACTTCACAGGAATTTAGAAAAAAAAGTCTATCTTAAATGCTTAATTATGTTTCCCACCCCTCAGGTTCGGGAGGCTACTTATTATAGCTTAGCCATTATTCATCACCAAAATTCGACTAAATTTTATGTAATGAGAATTCATCAGATCTATATGAATGATACATTGAAGAGAGTTTTGGACTCGGAATGAAACAATGAAAATACTACCTACATCCAGCTCAGCTGCTAATGAGCTATGTGACCAAGGACCTATCACTCCGATTCTCTGGATTTCAATTTTCTTTCCTGCAAAACAAAGGGCCAACTCTCTAACAGCTATTCTACAGCACTAGCACTCAAACCCCACACTCTAACCACTCCTATGATTCCATCATATGGTTCTATCATAGGCTGAAATTCCATGATATGATTCCACACTGGGTACCACAGGCCATTACAGGTCTACTACAACCTTGGGAAAAATCTCAGACACACTCTAGCCTCTGATCCTCACTCCTCACCTTTCCCCAAAACCGACCAAACAAACAAAATGCATGTGAACCTGGGAAGAAAATTCAAACTTATAGTTCAATAAAAGAGCTAGTTTTTCTTATTATATCCAATATATACTTTTACACGAGTATTTTACTGGCATTATGGCACCGCATGTTATTTTTTACAAGCATACAAATTTGAGTGGACCAAGAAATACTTTCCTAAAAATTGATATGGTAATAAGAACAAGTTGTAGTAATAAATAACTATCTCGGTCTGCATGAAGGAAGAAACAACTAAGCCGTTTCAAGCACTCTATTGCCAGATCATTACCACTAGTCAATGCAGAGAGCCGTAGTGAAGTAAAAGATGGATAGTTCACGGCCACTATAGTATTTCAATTACAACATCAAGTTCCTATTTCCTTTAGCAGATACACTTAAATATTTAACCATGCCAAAGAGATAGAAGACAAGGAAGAATAAAATTTAGCAACACAGCTCTATACTCCCTTCTCGCCCAGGTTTTCACTATGCATAATACATTAGTGACTAGGGTTCTTTAAACTCTGCCTTTAAAATAACTCCCTGAATGCTTCCTAATGAAATATTCAATCTCACATGTTGAAACATACAAGCACTTTTAGAAGACTAAAGTAAAGAGGGTGTGAGACAGTCTTCCAATGAAGGACAATTTAATGACACTCTTCCACAAAACTTCTTCGCCATCGATTGTACCATTCTTAGTAGAGCAAAAATAAAATAAAATAATAAGACACAATAAATAAAATAAAATAAAACCATCTCTAGAAATGTTCAACACGTGAATAACTCCTCTCCTCCAGAAACGCCACAGACAGACAAACCAGCCAACAGCTCTGTGAACGCCCAGGGAGAGCTCACCATTAGCATTGCCAGTCTTTTGAGAATATAAAGCAGGCCTGATGCTATGCACAGAAACCTTCAGCTGGGAGATAATGAAACCATCTAGAAGTGTAACTGGGAAACAGAAACCTCACTGGGACAGGAAAATAAATGAAGGCCATAAGCGAACCAACGACGTTAGTGCCTCGGTGACTTTCCGGTGAATGCATTTACCTGGCGATGTTAGATTTACTCTGGGCTCACAAAGGTGGGCGTTCTATTTAAGTACATATACCTAACCATACCCCTTTTCTGGCTGAAATTCATAAACGTAAGAAGCCTTATAGTACTTCAAACTAGAACCCAAATAGAACTTTGCAGTAGCTCTTAATATTAGAACTTACACAGTCTAAGGTTTAGTCCTTGACTTCCTCCTCTTTTCTCATTATAAGGTGGCCTAGAAACTCCATCCATTACCATGGGATTCCACTATCTCTTCTGTGACAATCTATCCCAATTCTAAATGCCCTACTTGGCCCTAATGTTGGGATCTAATACTCCCATTTCCTTTCGTGCAGATATCATCATTTCACATTCTACAAGCTTGAAACCGAATTTTTCCTTTCCTCAAACCCCAACTCACTCACATCAATAGTGTGTCATTCTCCAAAAGCATGTCATTCTCCAAGGACCAAAACTACAGGATACTCCATCTCTATTTCTACTTTGCCCTTTCCTTCCAACAAGTCACCACATCCTACTGATTATTCCTCTAGCACATCGGCTCCCAAGCAGTGGTATGTGTATTCCCAGGGGTACGTGCTGGGCCGTTCAGGGGTACGTGAAAAATAATCAGCAATGGTAAAAAACAAGTGAAGTAAAAAAATGCAAAACGTTAGTTATGGAACAATAAATGCTAAGTTTGAATCACTGTTAATGGAGACACTTCAAAATGAGATCACATTAGTGAGTGATGATTGGTGAGGGCGTGGCTATGAACCCTCCCCCCAAACCGCTCTTCTACCAATCATTACGCACAGTGTCCGAACAATCCATTTGCCAATGTTTCTAGAACTTCCCCAAACACATAAATAGCCAGACTGTAGCCAGACTGTTTGATCAGTTTAGTTACTGACTGAGTAAAAGTAAGTGCATTATTTAATCATGATTCTTTCCAAGTAGTTTTTTATTTAATGTTTAAATAGCTGCTCATCATTATCAATATTTAACTGTTACGAATACTGTAAAATTAAATCAGTGGTTTACACTTTCTGTGTAGTAAGTTTTCTTTCCTATTACCTCTTTTCCACTATTTTACATTAAGATAGGCACTGAATAAAAGTGTCAGTTTAAAACAAAGGGTACAATTTATAGAAATAGGTATAAAAGAAGAACACAAGTGGAAACAGATTGGGAACCACTGGTCTAGCATGTTTTTTTAATGGGAGTTCGTCTCTATGGCAACATCCCAATTGGTTTCGTCACCTTTGTTACGTTAACACTTGAAAAGCCCACTTCCCATCTTCCAGTATCTTTCTCTTTCATTCCATCCGGTCAGGTTGTCTTCTTAAAGCCCCGCTGTTACTGTCATTTGCTTGCCTGTGCTCCAAGCCCTTCCATGTTGATAAATGCCTACCCAGAGCATCTGAAGTACTGCCCATCGCTCAAGGCCTGATATCAGGACTTGCCAAGAGTTATGGACAGGTCAGTATCTTGGGTCCAAACTGATCCATATCATCACATCATTAATAATGGAGTGTGCTTAAGTGGAAAGTGCAGGGAACTTTAATCAAGTTCTTGGTTTACGATGTTGGCTCTTTACAGTAAACAGCTATGCGACCGTGAGCAGGCGACTCAGCCTCTATAAAAGTTTCCCAGCTAGAAAATATGAAGACCTTAAGCCATCATACTTATCTCACAAGATTTATGGGACCAAAAATGAACTATCTGAAGTTTAAATATAAAAATGTTTTAGGGTATGGTAATGGGTACTACAGTTACGCAGTCTGGGCCCAAGGCTTCAAGAGCACATCACAGATATGCTGACCATCCATTTTTCACACTACTTGGCTTGTAGATAGATTACTGTGAAGTACAGTAGTATCCAAATATAAGTAATTTCCCCAGTAAAATTAGCCAAAGCAAACCTTTGCAACTTGTGACTCTATTAAAAATACATACATCATAAGTTGTATTTGGAAACTTCTCATTTCGGCGTTAAATGTAAAATGTGTATCATCTCCTTGAATATAAGAAATTTCTTCTCAGCGAGGTGAGAAGACAAGATTGGCATCTTGTAAATGATTTTGTCAGGATTCAGAGGCAACAAAAACCACATTAAAACCAACAGGATGCTGTGATATGCCCCTTGACAGCTAAGGTGTACCCCCTGGCATGCAGCTAGAAAACCCTGACAGAACACTCAGAGCAGCTATTTGAGGACTCAAGGTAACCAGCACCAGGCATAGTGAGGACAAAGGTCAGAATTTTAAATATCACTGTGAGGAGAAGCAGGGAGTCTACCATCTTTCCCGATGGAATCTCCTGATCCAGGAGAAGTCCCTCAGTGCTGGGTTGGAGAACAGGACAGCAGTCTCCTGACACTCAGAAGAATGGGGAAGTCTACCTTCTTTTCTCTACTCTTTCCTGTCCTAGGCCCCGAGTAATCTAGTGGGGGCAGCAACAAAAGTGGTGGTGAGAAAGACCTGCAGGAGCCTCAAAGTATGAAAGGGTAAAGCTGCCTCTGGAAGCTGTGATCCCCAGGTGTAGAGAGGATGTCCTTATTTTTTTATCTCTTTCTGTTTTCCTGTCTCTTGGCTCCAGGAGAGGGTGCAGCTCCCTGACAGATGGGGGAAAATAAAATCCCAGCCTGCTAGCTGGAGGATCACGATAGGAGGTCCAAGGAAATTGAAATGCGCTGGGCAGTGTGCAGCTAGCAGAGTATATAGAGGAAGGAGCTCAAGAAATGGGCTTCTCAAAGTTGTCCGTGAACTTGGCTCTCCCCAAGCTGCGAGCATGTGCATCGAAACAACTTATCAGAGATGTTGGGAAATAATGTATGGACCAGACAGTTACACTGTCTGGGATGCACAGAAATCTTCAGCTGGGAGACAGGCCTCGCATTTAAACGATCTAGAAGTGTGAGTGGGAAACAAAAACCTCACTTGGACAGGAAAATAAGCGAAGGCCGTCAGGAAACAAACGATGTTAGTGAGTTGATGGTCTTTCTGGTGAACACGTTTATCTGGCAATGTTAGATTTGCTTAGGGCTCACAAAAGTCAGAGACTGCACCCTGGGTGACAAACACGAGGGACAGGTCTGAAGAACACTGAAAGAGTTTTGAAAACAGAAGTGATATTGAAACTTCAAGGTTTCATATGTAGGCTGACCAGACACACCGTCTGAAACAGGATAGAAAACAACAGTCCTGTCCCATTTCAACTGGTACGTTCGGTCAACCTATCCATAGGACACAAGATATTTAGTATTCAATAACTGGACACTGAAATGACATGCAATGTATAGTAGGTCCCAAACAAATATATTTCTTAGGTGTAAATCTAAGAAAAATGTCCAAGGTCTGTATGCTGAAAACTACAAATGCTGATGAAAGAAATCAGAGAAGATCTGAATAGAAGGAGAGAAATGCTGTTCTCCTGTATTAGAAGACTCAACTTTATAAAGATGTCATTTCTTCCCAAACTGATCTATAGATTTAATGCAATATCAATCAAAACACCAGCAAGATATTTTGTAGATATTGACAAGCTGATTCAAAAAGTTGGAAGTAATGGTAAATAAATTAGAATAGGGGGTTCCCTGGTGGTGTAGTGGCTAAGGCTTCGGCACTCTCAACACCGCAGCCTGGTTCAATTCCCAGCCAGGGAACCACCAAAAAACAAAATAAAACAAAAAACAACAACAACAAAAATAGAGAAATTGCATCTACTGATTTTAAGGTTTTCTGTAAATCTACAGTAATCAAAACTGTGTGGTATCAGTAAAATTAAAGATATATTGATTAATGAAACAGAATAGAGAGGCAATATAACCAACTGTTTTTTACAGTCAAGTCCATGAAAAAAGAATAGTTCTTTTAACAAATTGTTTTAGAACAAACATCCAGTTGGAGAAAAAAATGAACCTTTGCTTAAACTTCACAACTAAAACAAAAGTTAAAATGATTCATAGACTTAAATGTAAAACATAAAGATATAAAACTTTAAAGAAAAGACCTGGGTGGAAAATCTGCATAAACTAGATTTCGTCAAAGTGTTCCTAAATATAACACCAAAAGCATGATCTAAAAAAAAAAAAAAAAAAAGATAAATTGAAGTTCATCAAAGTTGGCATTTACTCTGTGAAAGATAATTGCTACATGAATGAAAACAAGTTACTGACTAGAAGACAATATTTGCAAATCATGTATCTGACAAAGAACTTGGCATCCAAATTATGAGTATAGAAGAGCCCTCAAAACTCAAAAGCCAGATGAATACCACGATTAATAAATGGGCCAAGTTGAAGAGACATGTCTCAAAAGAGGATACGCAAATAGCAAGTTGCCCTTGAAAAACTGTTCAACATCAGTGGTCATTAGGGATATCAAAACTAAAATCACTGTGAGATGCCACCATATACCTTGAATGGCTGGTGACGATGCAGAGTCACTGAAAATCCGATGCTGCTGGTGGGGGAAAAGAATACAGTGGTTTCTTCTAGAACACAGAGTTCAACACACACCAACTCCACTCCTAAATATTTACTACAGGGATATGAAAACTTAGCATCTCAGAAAAACATACACGAGAGTATTTTAGCAACCCCATTCACAATCACCACAAATGGGAAACAATCAAAATATCATTTAATGTGAATGGTTAAACATATGGTGGTACATCCACACCAGAAAATACTACTCAGCAACGAAAGAAAACTGTGATACACACAACAACTCGGATGAATTTCAAAGGCATCAGAACACATGAATGAAGCCAGTCTCAAAAGAATCTATACTGTATGATTCAATGTATCTGACTTTCTCAAAAAGAAAAAGCTAGGGGTTCCCTTGTGGTCTAGTGGCTAGGTTTTAGCACTCTCACCCCTGCAGCCTAGGTTTGATCCCCACTCAGGGAACCAAACCCCCCACCCCCAAAAAAGAAAAGAAAAAGCTATGGTGACTGGAGCACTGATGTTGGTTGTCAGGGTAACATTGTCGTGGGTGAAAGCATGAATCAAAGAAGCAGCTGGTGGATGTTTTCTTATAGTGATGAAACAGTTCTGTTTCCTAATTGTGATGCTGGTTACAAGAATCTATACATGTGTTAAAATTCATAGGAGTTTGCAACAACAAAAACATCCATTTCACTTAGGTTAATTTACAAAATAGAATAAATGAGAAAAGACACAGGCATTTTCCCTAACAATGAATGAATAGCAAACAAAAACAGCCATTTAGGGAGTGAGTACAAAAACCAAATCATTAAAACGTTACCCTCTTTGATGTGAAGGAAATTTTCTTATTTCTGGCAACATTTATTTGCACTGGCCAAGTCAATGTCAAGTTATCCCACGCTGTACGCTATCAAAGTATCTGTCAACACAGACATGCCGTCGATGAGAGAAAAATTTTGACCTAAACAATGGGGGGCATTTCATCAGAGACTGGAGAAGAAAATGCTCTTGTAGGAGGTGCAATGAATTTCCTAAGCCAATGACTCCTGTTCATGGAGAAACCTGCTGGCCACCTACTGTCCATAGTTACTAACATTTAGACCTACAAAGAGAAATTACTGTAAAGGCTTTTTGTTGGGCTAATGTGTCAGTATTTTAGTATACTCATTTGTTTGCATTTTTATTTTGATTAAGAAAATTTAAAAGACAGAGCAAAAGAGCACTACCCATATTAAGGAGAGACCACTGCCAGAGAAAGGGAACAGTAGCAAGAAAAAAATGACAAGAGGTTATACACAGACTTGTCCAACTTAACACAGATTTTTTTAAAAACAAAAAAAAATGTACATTTTGAAGATCAGGTGCAAACAGTATTAGTGCAAAGCTCAGCAATTTTTTTTTCTTACTAAAAATGGACGTGATCCTACCGCAGAAAACTCTTTATGTGAACGGTCTGCCAAAGTCACAAAACCAATCAAAATGCTCTTAGAGCCTAGAAAACATTCCAAAGATAATAGCGACGGAGATTTAAAAGACTCAATTATTAAATAATTGGTGTTAAATACTAATGATGGGTGAATATTTAATATTCAAATTTTGAATTGCATATATTTTTATCAGAGTTTTTTTATGTTTTTGGATTTATGTCAGATTTTTAATAATAAATAATAGTGCAGAGTTTTTTTAAAGCTAGCATGCAAAGGTCAAAGTTGCATAGTGTATGAACATAATTTTAGAGTATAATGCATTTCAAACTGGTGTAGTAAGAAATTCACTATGCTTTAAATTGCACAATGAGGCATGCATTATGAAACTGAGCAATTGTTAGTTGCCTATATTTTGATGTTTAATTGCATTTGGATTTGTTTTAAATTCTTCTGTTATTAAGTGAGAAAATCTTGTGGTTTTTAAAATATTTTTCTTTGTTCTCCTTTAATATGCCAACATTTTTAACTAAAAAGGAGTTTCCAAATTATAATATTCCATAGAAATGTAAAAACAAGATAACAGAAAATATTAATTCCAATTACAAACATTCAGTAAGCACCAACAATGTTTTAAGCACTATTTCAAGCACAAGAACACAACAGAGAACACAAAAACCCCCACCTTCACGGAGCTCCAATTCTAGTGGCAAACAAATGACACATCAGAATACAGTAAGTGCCACAGAGAAAGATTAAGCAGGAAGAGGGCTGCTGAGTGCTGGTTTGGGGGTGCAACTTTATATTTAGTGGTTGGGAAAGGCCTCTCTAATAAGATCCATTTGAGCAAACACATAAAGGATGTACAGAAATGAGCCATATTCATGGGGGAGGGGGACAATCTTTTCAGACAGCTGAAGCAGATGGTCCAAAGGACTTATAGGGGCACATGGTCCCTACATTTAAGGAAGGGCAAAGACACCAATGTGGCTAATGCTGGGCTGGCGGGAAGAGAGTATTAGAAGGCAGAGTCAGAGGCGTATGTATCAGTTTTATATTGCTGCATAACACATGGTCACAAATTCAGTGACCTAAAAGTGTACCATTTATTATCTATAGACCAAATGTCTGGGCTGCGTCCTCCGCTCAGGGTCTTGCAGGCCTGAGCTTGAGATGAAGGTTGAGCTACACTCTCATGTGGGGGCTTTAGGAAGAAATCTTCTTCCTAGCTCACCCAAAGTGTTGGAAGAATTGATTTCCTCGTGTTTGTATGACTGAGGTTGACCTGTTGACCTTTTTGCTTTGCTCATTATCAGCTGGAATGACACTCAGCTCTTCCAGACCACCCTCAGGTTCTTACCATGTGGGCCTCTCCACAGGCAGCTCGCGAGATGACAGTTTGCTTTTTCAAGGCCAGCAGGCATATTTCTTTCTCCAATCTGCTACAATGGTGTATGTTTGTTTTCTCAGATTCCCAGTGAAGACTGTGTTTTAGGGAGGGAGTGACCCATGGCACAGATATGCAAAGGAAGAGGAGCATGAGAACTGTCCATTGGATATAACAACATGGAGGCCATTCATTCCTGATCATGCCAAGAGATATTTGGGTGAAGGAACAGGGACAAAAGCCTGGTGAGAATTGGTTCAAAAGACAATCATAGGAAGCAAAGTAGAGACAGCTCCTAAAATGTTTCTTCTATCAAGAAGAGCAGGGAAATAGGGCATACATTAGAAGAAGATGTGGGAGATTTGGTGGAATTTTTTACGCTGGTAGACATGACTTAGTATTGAGGAAATAATATATGATACAAGAGTAAAGGGGGTAATTGCTGGAGTCACATCTTGGATAGATGAGAAAGGATGGAATCTAAAAGATGAGGAGAGGGACTGACTAGACATGAAGCCGAGTTCATCTACAATAACAGGAAAGAAGGCAGAGTGGATGCTGGTGGGTAAATAAGGCACGGGAAACTGTCAAATTCCTCTTCTCAGTGAATCAGAAACCAGATAAATCAGCAGAGAATGAGGAAGAAGGGAGGTATTTTGGAGGTTCTGGGAACCAAATAATGGTCCAGGAGAGTGGAAGGGCAATAGACCAGGGAAATCCAGTAAGACAAGAGAGTGTCAGGGAGGGCACCCATGAAGTTAGGGGCCCTGCATCCCAATGAAACCTATATGCATGGAAATCAGGTTACCCTTACCTACTCAGCTACAAGAGTCCAAGTATAAAGTAGGTGAATAAAATGTTAGATTTAACCAGTTTTTGTTGTTGCAGTGTTTACTTCTATTTCATCTATCTAGTACATGCATTCATCATCATTTGCTTAGGGAGTATAGCAACAGAAGAGGGACAAGGGAGTTGAGGATGTATGCTATGGAATTGTTTTATAATTTCTCAGTAATGGACCGTGCAGCCTTGACTGGATGAGAAACGAGGAGTGGATATAGGGGAGGAGGGTCTGAGGGGTAGAGACATGACTTTAGGATCAATGGCATCGTCAGGGAACTAGGAGGAGTATACTGGAACAATATGAAATGGAAATCAGAAAATCAAATACTAAAAATTCAGACTCTGGAGAGGCAGGATTACTGACATGACCTAGTAATGACCACAGGAGTGTGTTATGAAGGAAGGTAGACCAAAGCCTGAAAGACTAAGGACCTGAAAAGGTCATCGATGTGCCTATGGAGTCACAAGATGGAAAAGAGGAGTCGCGCTGGAGAGAGACACAGGATTGCAAGTTAAAGTCCTCGTGAACGATGATGGGAGGTGACATCTTCAGGTCATCACAGTGATGCCAATGGTATGTCTGAGGCCATGAGCCTCAATCCAGGGGGATTTTCTGAGGTGGTTCATCTTACAGCAGATATAAAGAACGGCAGGAGAGGCAGCTGGCTTCCAGTTAAATAAAGAGGAATGACTGAGGAGAGGGGGTGGGGTAGAGGAGGGACCTCGGGTATCAGAGGAGAGCTGGGGAGTAGAGGGCACTAGGGCCAGAGGAGGGAGTAGACAAGCAAGGAAAATGACGCACAGCCACACAGGCGATTTCTGCACGGTGCCCAATCCCCTGAGAACGAGCAGTGGTAATTGCCACAATAAGGAAGCTGAGTTCAGCCAGGCACCATATGCACAGGCAGACAGGGAAGCACTGACGTTAAAATACTATAAAACTGGAGTTGTTCCATTTTATGATTTTTAACTTGTTTTGCTACATAGTCTTAATACTGCATTACTAAATCACCGGGTAATTACTTGACAGGTCAAAATGTGACTGATTCACTTGTAAACCAGTCCAGATAGAACATAAAGATTCCTATAGAAATTTCTGGTAAGAGGAAGAAAAGTAATTAAAGGAAAGTTCAAAACTTTCTATATGGAAATAGTACATTGCTTTTATTCATGTAAAATAGAATCTCAAGATCAGAGAGTAAGTCAAAGGTCCTCCACCAGTTTTTCAACATCAAGTGCACGAAGAAGTCATAATTTTTATCTAAATATCTCCCAGTGAAAGCAGTGTTTTAAAATTTCTGATTATAAGAGAGCACATCTATTAGTAATTAAACAGTCCTTATCACATCTCTAAAAGAAGAATCCATGTTGAGAAAATAATGGTTTTTGGTATTTCACGGGCTGAGGTTCTCCCAGGAAGTAGAAACAGTAAAAATTAAGTCACAGGATTAAAATTTTCAATTCAAGAGTGATTGCTATATATCTTTCTGTAAATTTTTTAGACCTAACTTGAAGTTTGTGTTCCAAATAAAAGTTTTACCACCTTTAAATAACCCTGGATGCAGCTTTTTTCTCTTTTATTCTAAGATAAACTCCTCAGAACTCAGGATGGAATAAAACCAGAGAATGCTTGCACAGGAAGCAAGCTTATTTATCCTCCAATTCATTTTGTAAAAACTGAGGCCTAGAGAGGAATAAGTGAATGGCTCAAGACCACCACGTAAGTCACCAGCAGTGCTGGGATTTGTCCAACAGTAGCAAATCAGAAGGCCACATCTGATTTTTTTAAAAACGAATTCTGAAAACCAAAAGGTGAAATGGTGATAATGTATTGATTGACTGAATGATTGGATTACTTGATCAGTAAGTGGTAAGGTTACCCCCAACTTCTGTCCAACTTGGCTGTAAATTACAGTTCCTATGATACCCTTCTTGGATTGGATCATTTGCTAGAACTGCTCACAGAATTTAGGAAAGCACTTATGTTCACCAACTTGTTAAATTACAAAGGGTACCCTAAGGGATACGGATGACCAGTGAGATGAAAAGATACACAAGGTAAGGTCTGGAGGGGCCTGAGTGTAGAAGCTTCTGTCCTGTGGAGTTTGAATTAGTGTACCTCCCTCTCAGTACACTAATGTGTTTGCCACACCCCAGAAGCAAGAGAAACCTGTACTTTTTAGAATTTTATGGAGGATTTGTCACAGAGGTCTGACTCATCCATCATTCACCCAATGTCCAGCCCCTCTCCCCCTCAGGGACAACAGAGTGTGGAGCTGAGGTTCCAAGCTTCTAGTCACGTCTTGTCTTTCTGGTGACTAGCTCCCTCCCACCCAGGATCCCCAATGTCTCTTGCTCAGCAGAACGACCAGGTAGCTCAGAAAGCAAGTTTCCTCAGAGTTTTGGAGTAAGACATTGGGAGCTGAACCAAACCATTACAATTCTATAAAGATTTTTCTATAGGGACAATAAACTTATTAACCAAAATTGCAGTACAAAAACAAAAAACAAAACTACTTCCTGGAGTCGTATGGTAGAAGTTGGACCACAGTTCCTAGAAATGGTGTGTCTCGGTTTCCAGTCCCGGCTAACATCATGCGTACCCTACAAGACCATCCTACAGCTGCATTAAAACTTCGTGAGTCGCGTTCTGCATTGATTATGAATACGCATCACTAAAACTACAAAAGGAAATGCTTTCCCAGAATGAGTAACCATGTGCAGTTATAGCATGTTATTTGGTCTCCATTCTCAGTCTCTCCTCTTCTTTCAGAGTCGCCCAGGATTCTCTTCTTACAGTGACTTCCAGGAGGAAACTCTCATTATCGCTTGAAAATTCATTACCCTTCATTTCTGACTCCATCTCCCTGTAGGGAAGACATTAGGTGGAACCCAATGTGTGTAAAGATTTCATTGAAAAGTGAACCTGTAGGGTGTAAAACAGAAAAAAAAAAAAAACCCTCTCCAGGAAATATATATATTCCTATTATTTTTAGCTCTGAAACTCAGAGTAAGTTGCACGGCTGCATGTTACGGCCAAGGCCAGCATTTCTGAACTCAAAATATTTTTGAAAAGCAATCTCTGAGAAAATAATATGATTCCATAATAAGTATTATGAAACCAGTTATATGTATTTTTACCCTTTTCCTCTCCTGGGAGCCTTCATCTATCCTTTATTCTCTCATTTTTTTTTTCCAAACAAACTTGGCAGGAAAGATAACATCACTCAAATAGTAGTTCATTCAAGGATTAGTGGGGTTGGAGGGAGGAAGAGGTGGTATGAGAAAAAGAGCAGGTAGTAAAATTTTTTTTTCCCATTCGAGTATAAAGGGATCCTTTACTTAAAATCTGGCTTATTAAGTTCATCTCATAATTTAATCTCAGTGGAACAATATTCATTGGTAGAGAGAAGGGGAAATTTAAAGCGAAGTAATTAACTCCTGTGACAGTAACGAAACTCTGACTTCCTCCAACATTACAACCACAGGCTTATCCTTAAAGTGCTGTCAAGACTCTGTCACTTGGTCATGGAAGGAATTCACTAGAAATAAGTGTCAACAGCCGAGAAATTCAGTTTGTTGGCAGTCTGCCCAACAAACAAGCAAATCCAAGAATCCTTAGAAAATATCTCTGCTATTTACCATGTAAATTCCTGGAAAATTTTCAATTTGATTCTAGATCAGAAAAAAATAATCCCCACTATTCCCCCTTTTTAAATTGAAGATCGAAACTTTTAATCTCGCTTTGAATTAGAGAGATTGCATCAGTGTGGGAGGAGATAAAAATAAAATAAAATTTAAGTTATCTGCTCAAGCCTTTGATGGATGGATGAGGGTTAGACTATGTTGAGTATGGCACCTTCAATATGTTTTGAATCAGTCAATTTTTAGATTAAGTTTTAAAGGAATGTATTTGTTTATTTTTCAATTTATGTATGTGGTCATGAGAAAGAAGTAACATTCAGCATGTATCTACAAACAAACTTGATGATCTCATTTGACATTGTGATAATGGAATATAGACCCAGTAGCACTTAGGTCAGATCCAATTAAACCTGCCTTCAATCGTTTCAGTGAATTTTAAAAAATTTTCTATGCAAGATGGCAAAATAGTTCCATAATATACAAACTCATCAGTGCCATGCAATGTTATAAAGAAGAATCCTTAATTACCTAAAATTTTCTATGGAAGTTTAATAAGCTTATGTACATTGATCAGTGGACCCCCAGTGGATCACCCATAACATAGTCTGGGCCCATTGCTAGAAGCATCCACCCCTCACTGTAGCACAGTCTTGAGAAAATCACTTTGCTTACATCAGTGCAAATCAGAATTAAGTAAAGCAAAATAAACTTGCCTAGTCTCTTCTTTATTTCTTACCATCCTCTTTGATCCCACATAAAATCATCTATCACATTTTCTTTTGTGGATTTTGTGTCCCTATCTTCCATTCATAAAGTAGTATTCTTCCTTTTCCTGACTCAGTTCTTCATCTTCCCAAAGCCTTATTGCAAACGATCTCAACTACGCAGTTGCTATGAGACAGCTATGCTGTGCTACAGAGCATGAGACATTGGTGATTTCAGTTCATGGGCTAGGGTAGAAATCCTGGGCTAGAGCATGCTAAGAGTGGGAATACAGTGTCAAGAGAGAGGTAACTTTCCGTGTTTTCTCAGGCATGATGCCTCCAGCACAGCTCACTCATATTCGTTAAATACAACAGAACTGACAATGTGTAAATGGAAAAGCAAAGTCAAACCTCATTGGAAACAGTTAAAACATGGTGACCTTCTAGAGATCAGGAGCCTGTGTTAGCGGGAGGAATGATGAGATCTGACTCCACCAGAAGTCCTGATGCTAGAAACATGGTCCTAGGAAAGAGAGGAGCTGAAGGCAGGGCGTGGCAACTAGACCCTTTCTCTGACACTGCCTGAAGCCAGTGGCCTCTCAGTTCCTGATGAGAAGTAAATTTGGAGAACGTCACTGTCTCTTGGAGGTACCTATTGCTCGGGGAAGGGACTCCACAAATGCAGAAAAATGGTTGGGAGGCAGAGTGGGGGAGAACCCAAGTTGTATCATCTACACACACAAACGTAGTTGCGCTCTCTTGCTGGCCGGAGTTGAAAGTGAGCTGAAAAACCCAGGGAAAAAGGGTTTCTAGACAAACACAGGAACTCGGATTCCACTTTAAGAAAGTGTAACAGCACAGAAGTCACTACAAAGGAGAGAAGAAGTGGTGATTCGTATCAAGAGCCATGTTGGGTGTGGCTGCAGACCAGGCCGAGGAGCAGACTTGTCTTGTGTGTCAGCCAAGGTTTCTACATCCATCCAGGACCATCAGAAGGAATACAGAGTTCAAAGGGAAAGAGCGTGTCAGGTGAGAATTTTAGAAAGGATGCGTTGGAAAGGGTGGCTCTTAGTTTAACCAAGAAAGGAAAACTGCCAGAAGGCAGAGCTTTCAGGGGAAGAGCTAAATTCAGTTCATTATAATATTAATGAAAGGGGGGAGCACGTGGGGGAGGGGGAGGATGTCAAACACGTGGTGATGGAACGAGAACTGAGTCTGCGTGGTGGGCACACCATGCACACAGCACGTAGATGATGTGCTGTAGAACTGTACGCCTGGAGCTCATGTCATTTTACCACCAATGTCACCCAATAAATTTAAAAATTATTAGGGATGGTGAAAATTACTGGATGTCCACTTACGCAAACTTAAAAAAAATTTGTCAATGAACATAAAAGATGTAGCATGTCTTTTTATCACTCTTTCCCCATGCATTTTGTGCAAATTTCACAAATTAGTGTCTGTATAGGACTGGGACTGAGGGTAAAATGCCACCTGCCTTTGGACCTATGATAGGGACGGGAGGCACAGGGTGAGTGGCCACATGCAGATAGAGACATTGCATGTGGGTGAGGAAGGTATGTTTGTAGGAGCTAGTGTTCACTTGGGTGAAGACCACATGCCTGCCTACAGAATGTTAAAGAATATGCTTAGGGTGGGAAAAGGTAGATAAATATACAAGGGCTGTCCAGAAAAAAAAAATCCAGCCCTAAATGCCTCTATTTTTCATATGACATGGCTGCATACTTTCTGGACAGCCCTTGTGTATCGTCAGTCATGTATTTCTCAGGAAAAGAAGTTGTTCTTGTTGTTTGCAATCAGCATTTTCTAAACTATGGAGTTGTGCCTCTGGGGATGCGGCGTCAGCTAAGCTGGAATAGGTGTTGCGTGCAGAAAGCTTCTTGTGTTCAAATTAGTTTGGGAAAAGCTGCAGGTGACAACTATCCTCTGAGTGTCCCAAAGCGCCTTGAGGGCTAATGAAGGTTCTGAGAAGTCTCATGGCAAGGAGACACACTTCTTTTCTATTTTTTAATATAATATTTTCAAACTTATTTGACCATAGACTTCTTCGTTCAAAGAACGTATGCATAATACCTGAAAGCATCCCAATGTTCCAAAAAGCACTGCTTGGACAAAGCTGATATAAATGTGTCGAGAACAGCAGAAACACAGGGTGATAATGATGAAAGTGACTTCTGTAAATATGAGCAAATCCAATACAAAATTTTCAGGTCAAATATAATTCCTAGCAGGCCTAATCATTCCTGAAAATTATCTTCAAAGCTAAATTAGCTCTCAAACTTCTTAGGCAGGGAGGACTTTGTGTATAGCGATTAACTCTATGTGATTAGCATTTTAAAAGAAGAAAGGATTTCACGCTTTTCTATACAAAGGGCGGAGCTATTGAAATATATTCTACCTATGTGTTGTCCCTTAGTGACTGAAAACTACCTTTCGATCTGACAAATACGGCACCTTTTGAATAATGCAAACTAACAAGGTGCTAATTGGTTTCCATGGTCATAACTACAGCCTCATAAAAATGGATTCGGGACATAAAGAAAACTGCAGATGATATAACTGCAGAGTCATTTAAATTATAAATGACAGTCTAGTTGAATGAAATGGAAAGTAATAATCTGATGATAATTTTAATAAGTGGTAATGAACATGATGGGTTTTGATTCAGATACCATTTCAAATATGTTGTATACCCTACGTCTAATGCTCACCTGAAACACACACACACACACACACACACACACACACACACCCCTTGAGGCTAGAAAACCAGGCAATAAAAGAAGATAAAATAAAAATTATAGCTAGCATTTATTGAGCACTTACTATGTGTTGGGCACCGTTGCAAACATGTCACATTAATAATTCACATGAGCCCCACAGCCCCCCATGAGGCAGGCACCACTGTTGTCAGCATTTCACGGGTAAGAAATGATCAATCAGTCTTACTGCTAGGCAACAGAAGAGTCAGGGTTTGGGTTCAGGTAATAATGTGCCACTTCTACTTTTCTACTGTCCTTATCCAATAACATTTGTATGTTTTGTATTCTCTGATCTTATAATAAATTGACGTAACTTTAACAATTATGACAAAGTGGCTCACATTAATGGCTTATGATAATTTTAGGCAACTGTGTGCCTAGAGGTCATTAACACAGTTACATAAAGGAACACAGACTCTGTTTCAGCAGCAAATGCCCCTACTTCTGTGCCTGTGTCTCCCCTCATTGTCACGGTCCAGTCCTGAGAGATGCTGCTTCAATTTACTTCGGTACACAGTTTGTGATATATTCAAAGATGAAATGCGTCAGTAAACTCTAAAAGCACCTGACGCTCTGTGTTGAATTTATGAATTTCTGTCCTGATTTCAATGTTGTATTGCTAAAGTTTTAAGTCAAAATAAGTTTTTCCCCCCAACTCTATTGGGATACTGCCTGTTTCAACCAAACCAACTTCTCCATATGCCTCTGGTTCATAACTCCACATGAGAAGAAGCAAAATCTGACATGAGTGATTAAAGCCAGAATGTAGGT
Source organism: Lyroderma lyra (assembly GCA_004026885.1). Taxonomy (NCBI): domain Eukaryota; kingdom Metazoa; phylum Chordata; class Mammalia; order Chiroptera; family Megadermatidae; genus Lyroderma; species Lyroderma lyra. Next base: position 90,808 of record PVJL010003367.1, read on the forward strand.
TTCAGGTAAGTATCCATTCCTCAGATAATAGAAATGGTATGTCAAGATCTAAAGTTACATCAACTTCTCTGCCACTGACCTATTTAGAGAACTGGGGAAGTCACATTTTAAGACAGAACCTCAACAAACTAGAAAGCAAAACTAAGAAGCAAGAAGCACGATATTATCAGAACATTTTTCTCTAGTGCAAGGAAGTGCAAGAATGCCACCACATTCATCAATTCCCTAGAACCACCCTGGGAGAGAGGTCATCACTGTACTTCCATGAGCAAGTGGTAGGAGAGTTCCCTGGTGGTGCAGTGGCTTAAGACTTTGGCGCTGTTAACACTGTGGCCTGGGTTTGATTCCCAGCCAGGGAACCTCCCACAAACAAAAAAACAAACAAAAAAACAGGTGGTAAAGAGTAGATGTGTCTGGGGACACAGTTGGTGACAGAGTTAGGACTTAAATCCAAGTCTGGTATGAAAGTCTGGTGCTCTTTCTAGTACTTTACATTCCTTCCCAAGCAAGAGAAAAGGAGAAAAGATTTACCTAATGGCTGGACAAAACAGCTACTTTCAAATGTGACCACAGACAAAAGGCATGAGACAGGGTTACACACCTCTATGAAGGAGAGCTGGGACGATGGCAAGGTGATAAAACGTGGGACAAAGTAAGTACTTTGCTAACACTGACCTGTTTGAAATGAAAAAATCAATTGCGTAGTTTGAATCCCTGCCACTAAAGGGGCCCAAGCAGAAACTGAAGTGCCAAGGTCTCTTGGTCTCTAAAATTATTTAATTCTAAGATTCTAAACAAAATATACGAGTGCCATCAGAAAGTATCCCACCACGTGATATGAAAACTAGAGGCACGGATGGCTGGGTGTTTTCTGGACAGCCCTCATGTGTTCTCTAGGGAATCCTTGCTGTCCAGAACGCTTCTGTCCCATCTCCACTTTCCCGTCCTGCCCCAGCTGTGCGACCTTGGGAAGTCCAAACACTGTCCCTCAGTTTGCACGTTCATAAAATAGGGACAATACCACCTCCCAGGCGAGGTCATTAGAAGATTAAGTGTGATGAGACATTTGAAATGCTTGTCCCTTGTAAAGCTCCAATGGTGTCAAATAGTTACCTCCTCTGACGTGTCTGTGAGGTTTGAGCCAGTGTCAGAAGCAGGGGCGGTGTCCTAGAGGAGCTTCCTGTCACCTCCACGCAAGTCGCACCGAAAGCACAGTGAAGGAAGCATCCAGGAAGTGAGGGTTGCCCCTCCCGTGCGTGTCTGCATTGATCATGAGCGTGCACTTGTGACTGACTTGTGTGAGCTCCTGCTTCTTCATGTCCAAAGAAAACGAGGCAGTGTTCACACGCATTGCTTTAGGGTTTATGATGTGCATTTTTAATCAATTCTACACAAAAGCATCAATTAAGACAGCTTTTTTGCATGTCATCCATATCCTCCATCTTCTCCCCTGGTGCATTCCATAAAGTATACTACTATTCTGTTTTATAATTAATCACGAATATGCTATTCTCTCTCAAAGAGGAGCTGTTGACCATCAGTCAATGTGTATTGTCCCTATTTAATACAGAAAATATTATACACATACATAAGAATTAGCACTGTGAAACCACCAGCACTTTCTGCTGCAAGCCTACTTTCTAGTACCTGAAAGAGCTAACTAGAAGACTTTTAAAAGAGAATGGCATGTATTCAAAAGTACACATGACTATGAAGATGCATGGATGTAATTTTTAAAATCATCTCTGAAGTTCAAGTAGCTATTGATAAGGTGTTACATACAATTTTAAAGAATATGTCTGGTGTTTAAACCAAGAAGACCTGCATAACCTTTCTGGGTATGCAGGAAAAGAATTAGCGGGAGGAGTCAATGGCCAAGGTTGGTCTCAGGTTACTGTGGGGGTTCATTCTTACTCATAGTTTCCAGAAACAAACTTACTCTAATCCACTGCCCTGTGGCCTACAGAAAATGCATGGGCTCCCAACATGTGGCATGCTAGTGACAATTAATCTCTTTATCACTCTGAGCAGTCCTGTGGAGAAAACTGTTATGTCATAGCTTAAATAGCCTTTTTTTGGTCATTACTTCCAGCTCTCAAGAACATGCCTTGGGGAGATTAAGTCTAAAAATATGTGGGTTTTAGGTTTTTCTTTTGTTCTAGAAACAAAATTGAAGTGTGTGTGTGTGTGTGTGTGTGTGTGTGTGTACGCATGTGTGTATGTTTAAGGAGGTTAAATTAACAAAACACCAAAAAAATAAAAAGTGAAAGACCTCATAATGTGGCTCTTATCTTCTTCAAACACAAATATTTGACAATAGAAAATAAGTATTCGTGTTTTGTGAGAAAGCAAAATACTCTTAAAATCACCCGAGGGTTGTCCAGAAAGTATCCAGCCATGTAATACAACAATGTTAAATTGACAATGGCTAGATTTTTTTCTGGAAAGCACTCATATATATGAACAAACACATATCCAACAACACATATATGTATATGCATAAATATGTACACATATAAATTATATAAAACAGGAAAGAATCTAAAATACACTGTGCAAGTCTAATGTTTATTGCTGTAATAGCCTCTCTCATACATCTGTATATTATAAACCATAACTGAGAATTCTATTGCTTTAAAAAATGACTGGATTGTAAAGGGAATAAAAGTGGTATATTATCAGTACAAAGGAATATTTAAAATTAAATAAAACAACCAAAGAAATGCTTCTTATCCCTAACCTAATGTTCTTCCAACTCAGCAGCTCAAAACTACTGAGATAAATTATATCAGAAGGAAAAAACATGGAGCAACAGAAATGAAAGGCTATGTATGACAAGTCTACAACGTGTCAGGTTCGTAGGGAGAGAAATCCACCAAGTTGGCAGAACACAAAAGGGAAAATATAATAACCTCACCATTTCAAGATTGGTTTTCAAAAATTACTTTTTCTAGGCAATGCAATCCTTTGTTATTAAATCTTTTCTCCTTATACACAGTTGAGATCCAATGAATGGCAATCAGGGGTATAAATATTAAAATCAAAAGTGGAAATTTGTCCTGATATTCTCTATTCCTATTTTCTTCCAAGGGTCGTACTCTAAACATGACCCTTATCATCCTATCCTCCCTCTAAGACACTGTATGTGTTCATCAATGTTCACTAAGAATCTCTGGCCCCCTGACTTCGGTTTCAAAGGCAGTGTCTAAATATTCTGTGATCTGCTGCTGCTGTTAAGGACAGTTACGATACAAACAATACACCAGCTTGTGAGGCAACAAAAGGAGAAGTGAAGTGTTGTGCATCTCGTCTAGAAAACACGTGGCCTGTGAGTAGTTCCAAGTTAGCTCGTGTTCAGCATTTCACACGCACCCAGCTGCACTTGGGTCAGAGCTAAACCCCGTGTTGGGGTGGAAATCAGTATTTTCTAGGCTGTTAGCGACACTGAAAGCTCGACTTTTTAGCTGGCCCTTGCCCACTCCAAACTGAAATTAACTGCAACAAAATTCTAGTGGGAATAACACTATAAACTATAAAGATATTTACATGTAAATTAGATAAAATAAATAAAAATAAAATTACAAGAACAACAACAAAATAAGAGATGTTTAAGAGACGCAGCCTAAGGGAAGCCAGAAAGAAGCCTCCTTAGAACCCAGCGACACCTTTCTGCATGAGTATAAATAACTTCAAATTATTTTGTACTATCTCTCAGGTCAAAATGCAAAACTGGGAGGCTCAGGAAAACGGCCAGTCGTACGAATTCCAGTATAAGACCCAGCATCTCTACTACAATCAACTGTTGATTATAAGCGGGTCCTCGGGGGCCGGTTCAGACGGTGCACAAACTGATTCCTCCCTGAGAGTGGGTTCTCTCTTTCATCTAAAAAAGAACATTTCAGGATGACACCTAGGGTTATATGCCATTTTTATACTCATTTATATAATACAAATATTGCAAGGCAGTATTTTTCATGCATATGTAATTATAAAAATTATCACACATTTAGAAAACATGCTATTGTTGCAAGTATGTGATGAAGTTAAAAAGAAATATTTATCCTACTTTATACGCTTCTTAGTATTCACACAAGGCAACTTGCTAAAGATCATTGTCTCATCTTCCACATCAAAACAAACTGTACTCATCCTGAAAATTAACTCTTACCTACTGTCTGTTTCAATAGGTCTATTTTAACTTGCTTTATAGTTAACAGTATAGCAACAAAATAAGTTTTAAGAAAGAGAATAATCACTTTACCTAGTATCATAGACCAGCAATGTCATCTCTACCCAGCATATTTTAATCCTAGAAACGTACTTGTTTTAAAAAGTAACATTTTGATGAGTAACAAAAATTATGTAACAACATGCTCATTATTTACTTACTTTCAAAGAATTTCATCACTTGAATGTGAAATGTAGTATTTTTTCCCTACAGGGTCTGACAACCTTTGACAACCTGAAACATGAACTTCAATGTGAACTTGAAGAATTGCTGCTGGAATATAACTTGTTGCCATAGCGAATGTAAGGCATTTGGAAGCTGACATCTAGACGTCGGCAAGAATTGTGACTTTCACACCCAGCCAGCCTCGGTCCCTATCACGGGCCATTAACCGACGCGCGGCGGCAGGCAGACCCACCTCAGGCTCAGGGCCAGCAGTTGCTCCTTGGACTTCAGCAGTTCCCCGACTTGAAAACTGGCGTAGCCCAGGAAACTTCGCTGAAAACAAGAGAAGGAATGGTTTTCATTAACTTCCGAGGCTCCCAATATTTTTGCTGTCATAATACCAATCACACAAAATTAGTCTTCAGAAGAACGAAATGTTAAATCTATTAGCCTGACAAACATTGCACTGACAGAGAGATAATCATCACTAATACATTCACCTCATGGGATGAAGTCTGGGACGCAGATGCATCCTTTTCAGTAAAAACAGACACAAACAGCCTGGAAAATAACTCAGTGTATAACACAGAAGCCAGGACATTTCCACTAACTAATTTTCTCCCCACAGGAAAGCTGGGGTAAACGAAAGATGATAAGCTTTCAGTATTTACCACTGCTGTCCTTGTCCTTATTAGAATCCCTTAAGTCAGTGGCAGCAACGACTCTGGATTCCAGATATGAGGAAATCTGTTAGTTGGAGTTATTTTTATGTGGGACTCTGTTCAAGTTATAAATAGAAATGCTGTATTTCTCCCCCATCATGGCAATGCTTAAAAGCACTGGTTTCCTTTGTTATTTCTATAGTAGTATGGGACAATTTCATTCTGACATGCCAAAAAGGGATGCTATTTGTTCAGTTATATTTCCTAAAATTGCTTTTTTAACCTATCACACTGGGTATGGACTATCTGGGAATATCTACTTTCTACACTCTTTGACTCATAATGTAAAGAATAAACTCTAAATTGGTTTTTCTTTTCTAGGATAAAAATCTTTCATCTCTTTTTAATATTCCTGGCTACTTCTGATTTAAAAGTCACAATATCATGGGTATCATAAATAGGATTTCTCATTCTCTGCCCAAGGTCAAAAAGTAAACATGAAAATATCAAACCCATAGTATTACCGATGCCATTGCTGCCTAACACATTGCAATAAGCTACAAGAAGTCAACACTACATCTTCCAGAACATTCTTGCCAGGCTGCACAAGAATTAGAGCCCAGAGGGCAATTGAGTCTTTTCAGAGGAAAGTCTACAGTTATTCTATACCTAAAAGGCTGCATCTACACTGAGCAGTTGTGGCGAACAGGAAAGAAAAGCTTCTCGTTAGAAATCTTCTCCCTCTTTTCAAAGTTCTACTTTAGAAGAACTGTCCCCTAAGGCTTAGAAGCAATCATGTGAAATGCAACTCAGTGCTAAAGTTGGAGATGTCTATGTGTCAGTGATGATAAACCTATTCATTAACTTGAAACTCAAAGAGCTGGTTTAGACACTGGGCCATGGAAGCTGGAAGAATGAGACTAAATGATCAGGTGAAGAACATTAGGGGAACACAGAGGATTTGTGGAGACAAGCTCTGAGGATTGGTCAACGAGTGACAAAATGAGAGTGAATCAGGGAAGAAAGGAAAGTCCAAGAGCTTCAGCAAGGGGCCGAGAGAGCCTAGGAGGAACCCAGCTGAACAAAAGCATTTATGTGACCTCACAGCTAGGACATCCTTATATAATGGAGCACCCCTTCCCCACAGCTCCACCCCGCTATTCTCTACTCCTTGTCCTGTTGGATTTTTCTCTACTGGCGTTTATCACCAACATCCACACACACACACAACACTCACACACACACTCAATTACTTATTTTGTACACCCCCCCCAAATAATTGAGATTTGAAGCCCCACACATAGCTTCCTTTTCTGATAAACCTCCGCTGTCCAGCACGCAGTAGGCATGTGATAAATGTTTACTGACAAAGAATGAATGAGTGAATAAATGGTTTGGAACTAGCTTCCAGTAAGTCATCCTATTAGCTATAGGAGAAATGCTCTTTCTGCAGACATTTATAAACTCCTGCAATTCACTGATATGCGGGAAATCAAAACAATTTTAGTGCTCACATTGTATACCACCGTAGTGAATTTCATTTGAGCTCTTTGTATTTTAAAAAGATGGCTATCTCACTCCCTCTTACCCTGATAATCAGGGTTTTAAATGTAAATGTACACCCCTCATTATCCTCATTCAAAGAAAGCTCTTAACTGATCACAAATTTCCTGATGCCTCAAAATGTCTAATTTGTTTTTTTTTCCTTTTGAAATTTTGAAGGTGTGAATGGTTTTAGCATTAACATAACAAACGACACATGCCATGAATGTCACCATGGTGTACTCAGCCAGAAAAGCAGCAGCAAATGCCCCAGACAAGCATGCAGGGGGGGAAACAGGTGGAATGGCTATTTTCAGACATGGGCGACAGACACACCGTAAGTCACAGCTGCGAGTAACATTTGTGACCATAAGCCATTGACTCTCTCTCCTTCTGCTAGCCCAGGAGCTCCTGGGGAAGCAGGACCTCGGCTTGTCTATCCTTAAGCTGTGCCCAGTGTCCGGGACGTCGGGGCTGCACGCTGCCCCTCCCACTACACTGTGTACACTCACAAGGTGGCAGGAGCCATGCCCTCGGATCAATCTTTTCCATCACAACTGTCAGCCAGAAGCTCCATCTCAAAGGAGAATAGGGGAGCTCACAGGAATCGCACAGCATGTCAAAAATCAATGTGGGAAATGGCATCATAACATTCCATTATGAAAACGGGTCAAACCTGACCACCAGAGGAGGTGTTGTGTAGGTATAAATACTATCTTATTTATCCTAAAACAGCTGCACGTGGGGACTACAAGTTACATAAAATGCGTCAATAAAATTCCCACATATCAAGAGAGTGCATAATTGTTTCACATGGCAACACTAGCAATAACATTGCCTGTACTTTACTATATGCATAGCAAGTTTTTATGTGTTTGCTTCATTTCAATATAAATTAAACTAGGACTCTTGTACCCCCAAAGTTGGAAAGCAGATCACTCATTTACATGAATATTCATTGGACTCCTGCTAAGGTATGAATTAGAGGGAAAATAATCTTGATTTCTAAAATCAAATTCCCATGGAGGGAAAGTAGCACATAACAATGTAAAGCAAGTAACTTTGTTCGTGCTAACGTAAAAGAATAACGCAATATAAAGCCATTTCGTCTTTGCTGTCACTGTAATCATAATTACAGAATTTAAGAGAATGCTTTTAAAAATGTTTTTGTTTTCTCAAATATAACACAAGGAAAAAGGTTTTCCATCTCTGCTTTGTTGCTGTTTCTAAAATCCTCATCTTAAATGTTTTAAACTGGGATCTCCACTGTCAGGGAAAAATAAGAAAGACACACAAAATGTTCAAAGCCTCACTACAGGTGGAGCTCAGAGGTCTGATATGCAGTCTCAAACTAGTTATTCTGTTTAAACAGAAAACTCTGGGCAATGAAATCATTTCTACCCACTCCCATGCTGGCTTGCCACGGCTGGGCACCACAGGTCTGATCCTCGGCCTTTTGTCTTATAAATCTGCGTCTTGGACAAGTCCCTCCCCCTCTCTAGGTCTTAGCTTTGATATGAAAAAGTTGCATATGATCACTGTGTCTTTCTCATTGTTATAGTTACTAAAGTCAAACTATCCAGGAAAAGCACTGAGTACATTGCTGGGAAAATAGGAAATATTCCATGAATATTAGTTTGCATCATAATAAATATAATATACCCAGAAGTCAGATGACTGACAAGTATTATAAGTCTGCATTAAATACTTTTGGGGAAAAGGCAGAGTACTTGACAATCCAGTGTATGAGAAATTCCTGCAGTAAAACACACACATACACACACACACACGTTTCTGCAATAAAACATACATGTATTTCCTTATTTATTGAAAATAAAAACTGGATTCAGGAAAAATGTAAATTAGAAGTTTTAGAGAAAAAGTAAAAACAATAAGATGGAAAGGTTATAGAGCCCTATACGGTTATTGTTGAGCACATTACCTATGATTCCTTATAGACCAAATTTTTATCAGATCGCGTGGAATGCTAACCAGGGCCCAAGACACGTCTACCTGGAATCAAAGAATGCTGAGGCACCACCAGTCCGTAGAAGAAGAAAGTGGGGCCCAAAGTGTTCACTGCTTTGCACCTGCTTGCAGAACCAGTCACTATACAGAGGCCAAGTTCGATCCCGATCTCCTGCCTGTGGGTCCCGCACTCTCGCACCGACATCGTGCCGTACCCTGCTCCCAGGGCAGGTGGCAATTCCTTTTTCCTGCTACAGGCTCTCTGCCTGCACAACATGTGGCTCTGTCCTTTCTCACCTGCTCCTGACACTGCGACACTCACAATTATCATTCCAGTCCCAAAGGCCCCAAGCAGATGACCATGACATCGCTGGATGCATGACTTCAATCACTCACCTGGCTAGAGAGCGATATCAAGCCAGGTGGGAAAGAGAAGGCACTTGTCTTCATCCCTGGCCATTCTCTACAGGGAGTGAGCAAATAAACCATTTACCCTGGCCACCCGCAGGAGCTTGGAGCAAGTCACAGCTGTCCAGGAGGCGCCCTGGGGTGGCACAGCTCCAGGGGCAGCTTGTCAGTGGTCCCCGGGTGTAGCAGCCCTCCGTAAGGAGCCGGACATACAACCCCACGCACACTGCCATGAGCTGACCAAAACCCCAGCACACCTGCTCCTCTCACAAAGCCTGAATTCAGAGGCCGGGCTTCCCCCATAGCACCATGTGCATGGACCTCCCAAGTTGCCTGAGGACTGTCTAAAGCTGGCTGGCTCACCATGGAGCCCCTAGTGTGGGCCCTAGCTCGTGCCTACTCTAAATCGAGACGTGCTCTCAGTGTAAAACACATCAAATTTCTAAGACATGGTATGAAAAAAAAAGTGTGAATTTAGTTATTATTTACTATTAATTAATTCCATTGATTCCATTTTGAAATGATTATACCGTGCATACAGTATTGGGTTCAATGAAACATTAAAATTCATCTCACCTGTTTCTTGTTACTCTTTTAAAAGCTACTGGACTACTAGAAAAATTTAAAATTACACGTGTGGCACACATTTGTGGTGTGCATTCTTTTTCTATGGAACAGTGCTACTTTAGGGGCTACACTCATATTAATAATTCTTTGACCCAGTCTTAGAAAACTACCTACAGGTGCTGTGGGGCAGATTTTTAAAGGTCTTTGAAGAGCTGGAGTCAGTGTGAGGCTGATACACAACACCTGCCTCTCACAACCTGCAAGACAGACCCTTTTCCATACACTGTCAATTCCGACAGTTATGGTTTCATGGCTCCCCACCCTGCAGGTAGGATGAGTGGTTAACAGACTGGCCACATGGACCAAGGACACTGGAGCTATCCTTGCGCTCAAGCAACAGCCAGCACGTCCATGTCTGCCACAGGGGATCCCATGGGCAGCGTCAGGCTGGGAAGCACCGAAGCCAGGACCAAGGGCGGCTCACCCCCACCATGGGCAAGCACAGAGGGGATCTCTCCTGGTCCCTCCTCCTCAGCACAGTGCTGAACAGCAAGGGTAAAGGGTGGGACACGTGTGACGTTCATGCTACACGCCCGCTGCACCACAAGGTGCTAGAGGCTTCCAGGTTTCATGGTGGGGGAGAGGATGGAAGGAAATAATTTAAAGTCAGAGAAGAGATTCGAGTTTTAAAGTGAATAAGACATATTCCGAGAACATGAAGGAGAAAGAAAAAAAAAACACAGCGAAATTGACACACTTAGGTCAGGGTGTCATTCAAGCTCTAAGCTGGGGCATTTGTTAATAATACAGAGGAGAAAAACGCTAAACCACCTCAACTTGCCTGAACCTCACAAATGAAATGGAATTCTGCACAAAATCATGTATTAGCTTATTAATAGCTACAAATTTCAAAAGGTCTTACATTCTGTGAAGGAAATGTGTGAGGTGCAGTGGAGGATCTAGTTTGAAGGAGGCAGAAGGTGGTGAACCTGCACCCCGGGCAGGGAGGGGTGATAGTGGGGAGCAGTGGCCTGGCAGGGAGTGGGTGTAGTGGGGAGCATGTCCCAGGCAGGGAGGGGGGACAGTGGGGAGCAGTGTCCTGGCAGGGAGGGGGTCATGTGGCCTGGTCAACGAGGGCCTGGGGCTGGGAATAACGTGCTAGTCTCTTTGGACAAGGTAAACGAAGCGGATGTGGTCTAGGCACAGAGGGCGGTGGTGGAAATGAGACCGGCCCAAGGTTAAAGGCAGGGGGAAACCAAGAATGGAGAGTCACTGGGTCTAAGAGAGGCAGGTATTCTGCCTGCCCCCAGGAGGAAGCTAGAAGCTTGTGCTGCGCACAAGAGAGCACGGGGCAGGGCAGGAGGGGCTTTTTCCTGTTACTCTGTCAGATGCAGACGGGGCTGACACTCCTCTCAGTTGACCCGAGTTGGAATTTTAGTGCCTATTTTTGAAGGGCGCCCTCGGCAGGCGCAGATGGCGTTGGTGCCAATGAAATAATGAAATGTACCTCGTACTGTGCTCCCTGCTCAGAGGGGAGAAGCCTGTCAACGGCCTGGAGGATTGCAGGGAATTTCAAACAGGCCTTCGCTTGGCTTGGCCCCAGGGCCTCTTAAACCCAACTTGCTTCTGGACATCCCAGGTCTCTGAATGCATTTTAGGGGCTGCCACTGCCTATTCCAGCCTCGTCCAAGCAGAAGTCACCTATGACTGACTTTCTCTTCCAACTTCTAAGAGCTGAAGAGGCAACCGTCCAGGTGCCGCAGGAGAAACCTCGGCAGGACTTTCCGGCACTGTGCCGCACGTAGGTGGCTGCTCCTGTTCTGACCTGCATCGCTGTCCTGACCTGTCTAAGCGGCAGGAGCCAGAAAATATCACAGTCCGGCGGCCGGGTGGCTCTCCACCTCCTTCCTGAGGAGGAGGCTTCACACGTGCCTCCTGCTGGTCCAGGGATGTTGGCTCTGAATCGTACCACAGCTACCGGCCAGGCAATCTCCAGACTCCTCACTAGCCGGTGGAATGAAACATGGACTCCTCGGAGGAAGATTTTCAGGAAACAAGAAAGGAAGTCCATGCAATCCAGCAAATATGTGACTGAGCCTCCTCCCGTAGTCACACCCTGTTAATTTAACTCAATTTCATTAGTCAGCTACCCAGCAGAAGGCTGGGGGAAATCCAAGTGATTAGAAGTGACATGTTTGCCTTTTGGAAATACGAGGTTGGATATTTAATTTCACAGACTCGTCCTAGAAAAAAGTGTGCATACCTCAGTGCCCAACATCATTGCAGGCACCTTCAAAGTACTCCCCTTCGGAAGCTATGCACTGACTCCAGCGCCTTGTCCACCCTTCAAGGCAATATTGGAACTGTTTTTCTGGAATGGCCATCAGAGCTGTTGTCAGACCCCAAATCTGACAATTAAATTCGAGAACCTGCCACCATGCATTTATGTTGGCAGGAAGGTTATGACACCTTACTGAGTTGTTTGTACAGTACTGCCAACATAAGTGCAGATTTTGGGGACAATGACAGCTCTGATGGACATTCCAGAAAAGGAGTTCCAAAATGGCTTTGAAGGGTGGATGAGGCGCTGGCGTCAGTGCATAGCTTCCCAAGGGGAGGACTTTGAAGGTGACCGTAGTGATATTCAGCACTGAGGTATGTAGCACTTTTTCTAGGATAAGATCGCGAACTTAACTGTCTGAGCTTGCATGGGGGACACTTACCCCGATCTCTGGCAGAGGATCCTTAGGTTCCGGTAGGACACTGGTTCGAACCTGTAGAGAAAAACAAACATTTTCTGTGTGACTCTGGAGGAGAAGCCAGACGCTTCACACAGGTGCTGGCTATTATGTTGCTTCGTCTGGTGTCAGTTCAGACTCTGGTTAATCATGACTGAAAGTGTCTGAGTGTGACAGCCACTGCAGAGCAAGAATGCTGTCCTTCTCTAGTCCCTAGATGTCCTGATTCTCCTAAGAGAGCTGCTTGGATCCTCCCCGCACACTCATCACTACTTGTCAAATGCAGAGATCTCAGGCCTTTAGGTGAAATCACCTATAATTTCCTCAAAAAGCAACCATCTTTCAACATTCAAGGGTACAGACAGAATGGCTGCAGAGGAAGTTATTTCATGTGTGCCCAATAATTATTTATTTGCTGAATGAGCCCCCACAGTCCTCATAGGTCACCCCTCCCACTTGAGAGCTCTGGATCCAGCTATCAGATACCATTATCTAAATTCACTCGAAAATGAATTCTCAATTGGGAAAGAGGAAAACAGTGTAAGATAATCAGTCATCTGGGTAGGTTTTCCGGATTCTGGAAGGTGTTCCAAGTGAAATACCAGCAACATTAGATAAAAAGTAGTGAGCGGTGCTCCTTCCTCCTGGATATACGTCACAATTCCATTCCCTGGGGACCTTTTTAGATTTGGGGGGCTCTTTCCTGCCCCCCAGATATTGATTCTAACACGCAGATTCTGAGCCTATGGTTTTTGCTGTCAACCTCAGAACATCCAGCCTAAGAAGATGTCTTAAAAGACTTTATTTGAGCCAAACTGCTGACCATCGCCAGAAAGCAAAATCTCAACGGACTGAGACAATGCTCCTGAGAAAGGCAGTTTTGCAGCTTATTTTATACTTTAGACTCAAAGGAGGAGACATTAAGGAAGGTTGTACGAAATTCATTGGAAGTAGATTAGGAAGGCAGGAGAGAGCAACGTGGGGAGATCTCTGGGATTGGAAGAAAGGCAAAACCGAGAGAGACACAGGCTTCTTTTACCCTGGTGGGCGCAGGCTAGTTAGCATTTAAGCACACAGTAATGGAATGTGGACAAGATAACACTGTGGTCGGGTGTGCTGGTACCCGTGGGGCTAGAAAATTACCCTGACATTTCAAAGGTATGTAATCTGACATGCACAAAGACAACAGACAATTTCAAAGGTAAAGACTGACCTTTGTCAAGGAAGCTACCGGCCTAGGAAGTGACTACCCAGCACAACCTGCTTTTAGTTAGGAACCTTTACAGTCAGACCACTCCACGTGGTTATTGGGTCTCTGGGTTTGTAAGTCCCACCCTGCGGACCACCCCTGAGCATGTCAGGTATAGTAAGTGGCCCCTTTTTCAACCACATCTATTTAAGAAAAAAAATGGTTTCAAAGGAAAACAAGTCAAGATTATCTTTCTCACTTATAATAAAGCTAGAAAAGGAAAAACATAAAGCCTGAATCTAGCATATCTTAATTTGAAGGATGAGATAAACAAGTTTAGCAAACGCAGAGCAATATACAAGCACATTTTGTTTAACTGGAGAATGAGGGCTTGGGGGACAGACAGTCGAGAGGGACCCAGGAGCACACATGGACGGACACTATGGGGGTCACTTTAACAAAATCCCTTTGGAGATATAGCACTGCCAAACATATTCCTCTTCAAATCCTTTAAATCCGGACATCCCTGACCCTACCAGGTCAACTCTCCCCAGCAGAAGGGATGCTTAAGTTAACCCTCATAAGGTCAAAAGATGTGAACCAGCTCCTAATGGCCAGCTAACCTTTAACCTGGTTTCCATTTCCTTGACAAAACCCCCAGACGTGGTAAACCATGTATTTTAGCTTCCAGCTTAACACTTTGTCTTTATATTTCTTTATGACAGATCTCACACTATTGCTTGCACAATTATGATACAAAATTTTTCACCAGAGCATAAAACAAATGACAAGAGAGATGCAAAAGAGTAAACAACACAACGTGCAGAACACACTCAGCTCAGGGCTCCATGACACAGCGCTCCCCAGCTAAGAGCACTTGTAGCTGGGTAGCTGCTGCAGTGTTCTTCGGTGTGGGACGTTCAGTGCACCACTCAGCCTCATTATGCGGAAGTCAGCACTGGCCTCAATGGATGAGGAAACTGTATTACTAACAGTAGGCCGTAATGGACCACGTCGTGCCTGTGCATGCGTATGCGCGCGTGTGTGTGTGTGTGTGTGTAGAGAGAGACTATATAGTGTATCTAGGCATATATAATGTATTTAGGCATATATAGTGTGTGTATATATATACAGAGAGAGACTATATAGTGTATATAGGCATATATAGTGTGTGTATTTAGGCATATATAGTGTGTGTGTATATATACAGAGAGAGACTATATAGTGTATATAGGCATATATAGTGTGTGTATTTAGGCATATATAGTGTGTGTATATATACAGAGAGAGACTATATAGTGTATATAGGCATATATAGTGTGTGTATTTAGGCATATATAGTGTGTGTTTATATACAGACAGAGACTATATAGTGTATATAGGCATATATAGTGTGTGTATATAGGCATATATAGTGCGTGTATATAGGCACATACATTATACATGTTAGAAATGGACTACACGAGGGCTGTCCAGAAAAAATCCAGCCATTGTCAATATACCAAGAACAGTTACATGACTGGATACTTTCCGGACAGCCCTCGTATGTACAGTGAATAAATATTCACACACATTCAACCCATACACACACATACATATGTGTGTATTTATACATAATTTTAAGAAAACATTTGATATGCAAATAACATTTTCCAAAGGGATATTCTTGAATTTAGAAATAAAGTAAAAGAAGTCAGAAATTGGTGAGGGTGAACACATATAGAACCATACAAAGTGTGCGTGTGTGTGTGTGTGTGTGTGTGTGTGTGTGTGTGTACACATATAAACTGTGATATAATGTTGGACAAAGTTTAGAATTAATACTGATAATTCCTGCAACATGAACATTAGCTTCCTAAATTTATAATCGATTTTTATCAGTGGAACACTTATTCTTTACAAACATGAATGAACTACCAAAAAAAGAAATTCTTAACTCAACGTTGTATACGCTGAGAAAAATCTAACGACACTCACAGACAAGCTTGTCGTATCCAATGTGTGCATGTGTGAACGTGACGGAAAGAGGAAGAGAGAACATGTGCTTTATGCTACATGTCATATTTTCCCAAATCAAAGCAGGTTTAATTCACTAGCAGAGCTCCTGATTTAGAGGAACTGAAGGATGAAACATTTGTAAGCCAATTTTAAATTGTATAAAGTCACATTTTCATGTGAAACATTTTTTTAAATTTTATATATATAGATATTCTGAGTCTTTTATATTTAAGGTCAATATTACTGATACTACAGGGTACAGGTCATACATCAATGATGCATTCCTTATATGATATATATCCCCCATTACAGTGAATATGAACTTGGTGGAAAGCACTGGGTTTGCCAGTGAATAAGGTCCGATTCTT
Organism: Lyroderma lyra; assembly: GCA_004026885.1. Taxonomy (NCBI): domain Eukaryota; kingdom Metazoa; phylum Chordata; class Mammalia; order Chiroptera; family Megadermatidae; genus Lyroderma; species Lyroderma lyra. The sequence continues at coordinate 106,641 of PVJL010003367.1, forward strand.
TCTGTTTGGGACTCCAGGGTCTAGTGGGTGGGACAAATACAGGAACAATCCAGTGCGCTGTAATGAATGCTATCACGGAAACAAGGAGCATTGTCCTAGGGGCATTCAAAGTGAGCCTCTGAGTGCCAGGAGAGGCTTCACACAAGAGGGGGTGTGGGTGCTGAGGACTGAGTAGGAGCTCTGGGCAAGGAAGGACATGACAAAGCAAGCCAGGTGTTCTACAGCAGGTGTGTGTCAGAGAGTGATGAAAGCCCAGGCGTGTTTGAGAAATACATGCTGATGATGCTGAAGGTGGGCAACTTCAGGGAAGTGGCAAGAGGTTAATTTGCTGTAGAGGGCCATCTACCAGGTTATGGACTTGGAGGTTTATGCAATTTATAAGCACTAAGAAATCAGGGAGTTCACTTGGGTAGAGCAGTGACATGATTAGAGCCCTCTGAATCATCCCAACTCTGCCATCACACTGGGAGAATTATTTAACCTCTTTACACCAGTTGCCTTGTGCCTTGATGTCAGTCATCTTTAACATGGGGGTTTGTAATAGACCCCCTAGCTTGTTACAGTACATCTTTTCAGGACTTAGAACGATATCTGACACAGACAGGAAGGGAGGGAGGAAGTGAGACAGGAAGGAAGTGAGACAGGAAGGAAGGGAAGGAAGAGAGAAAAAGAACAAAGGAGAAAGGAAGAGGGAACAGAAAACAGATCAAAGAAGGGAGGAAGACTGAGCGAGGGAGGGAGGGAGGGAGGGAGGAATGTGTCACCATAAAAAAAAAGACCCTGGATATATTTAGATAGACCTCTTGATGAAGACAAGATGAAGCAATGGTTGTCACTGCTGCATCTGGAACATTCCAGGTCATGGGCAACGTCATGCCTCCTGAGGCTTACTGGCCCTCCTCAGGAATTCCTTTCCCCATTCTTGGTCTCATTAGCCACTCTTCTCCCTGTTTTTCTTCACCAAACCCCTCCCTGTCCCTTCCTGGAATGTAAGAATGTGGGTCTGACTACACATTTAACATTCTTATAACTTCCTTTCATCTAGACTTTTATAATATCCAATAAAGCAAAACAGACCAATTGACAAGAGTGATCGTGTAGAAGATGATGTAGTCCGTCTTGAGTATTTCTTCAGGTGCATGTAAAACAAATTCATGTCCTTCTTGTCAACTCCCTAAGTCCAAAATTCTACATGCTTAATTCACTTTGGGAAAAAAGGCAGCAAGACAACAACGAAGGAAACCAGGTGGCATACCGGGAGTTACAGTCATGGTTTCATCCAATCCCTACACACTAGCTCATGAACTTCAATGGTTCCCAAGCAAGAAGCTGCTTGGGCTACCCCTGCGGTGGCTGACGGGAGCGGGCCAATGCTCAAATCCTTGGAGAACTCCTTAAACTAGCCCCGGCCCTTGTTGCAAGCATCACAGGCATGCTCCCCTGAGGGAGGGGGCAGAATGAGGACTGTGTTTCACAGGTGAGTTACTAAGAATGAGGTGGTGGGGTGGCCTCAAATACCAGGATGTTGTTAGGCATCTCGATCCAGAGAGAGTGAGGCCATGCTGCCACGTGTCTGCATATCGGAGTGACCATGCCCAGGCCTCATGCCATGCATCTCCGGGTTCATTTGGTTGGTGAGGAAGGGTGCTCAGTTGGAAGGCAGAGGGGACGGTGTTGGCCATAGTGGAGGAACACCCTCAGGGGAGACCCCCGATCCTCTTCTGAGGACACACATCTGGGAAGGTCTTTGATAATGAGTGTCATCGAAATGCATCCTTTTTTTTTTCCTAATTAAAATGTTACTCTAATTCTCTGTGTATCTCAAATGAAAATATATAATATCATCACATTTACTTGGAATGCAACACAGAACTGCCTTATTATCAAACACCTGAAAGCCTGACAGGGAGAGAAATGTCCAGCCCCTTTCTCAGTGTGGATTTCCTGGGAAGATGCTGCTTAGTTAGAATTGTATGTCCTGGGACACCTTGCAGGGAGAGACAGCCAATGTTTTGTTGCTGTTGTTTTGTTTTTCAAGGTTAACAGAAACACAGAGCTGGAAGAAGTTTTAGACATTTCAGACAATGTTTCTAAATTCAGTGTGCATACTCATCACCTGCTGGGCTGCAGCTGGCCAGGAGGATGGTCTGAGGACTGTCCCCTAGAAGCCTGTCCCAGAAACGCAGATCTCAGGCTCATTCCAGACCCACTGAATCTGAGTCTTCATTTTAACAAAGTTCCCAGGTAATTCATGTGCACATTAAAGTCTGCGAAGCTCTGACCTAGAAGAGTACTTGTAAGTGAAACAGGCCACAGATGAGAATGGCAGATAGTCAATGGCACATAAACATGATTGAGATAAGGAACTGGGTTTATTCTTCTGGTTGCGAAGGTGTTTAGTAATTTCTTTTTCCATGACAGGCATCGGTGACAGCTCCAGAAAGTATTTTCTCAGAGCTGCCCTTTCTTTTGCTATGTAAACAGGAGGGGTTGCTCTAGTTATCCAGTCAGAGGTCAATTTGGGTTAGAGGTAGTAGGCTAGCATTTTGGAAAGTCTCAGTGCTGAGGGCTACGTCTCCACATCCTCAACCCCTCCGCCTCCCACTCATCCAATCCCAAATGGATAATGTTGAAGCCTAACCACTAGAACCTCAGATTGCGATAGCATTTGGAGACAGGGTGATCAACTTAAAATGAGGCTGTTGGAGTAGGGCCCTATGGCAGTAATAGGACTAGTGTCCTGATAGTAAGAGGAGCAGACATCAGGATGTGAACATAAAGGCATGACCATGGGAAGAGGCAGCAAAAGCAAAGGAACGAGGCCTCGGAAGAGCTCACCCCTGCCCAACTTTGATCTTGGACTTCCAGACTCCAAAACCGTGAGAAAATAAATTCCTATTGTTCATACCACCCAGCCTGTGGCACGTCGTGACAATCGCTCTAGGACACTAAGACATGCACTGTCAGTGTCGCCGGGTATGACCCCCTGGGACTTTCAACCGAGAGCCCAGCTGGTCTTTGCTCCTCAGCCCTGAGAGAATGCCAGGGACTCACAGGTGCCTGTCACCTCTCCTGCACTGTTCCCCACACAGCTTCACAGTCTGGCAAGTGTCTTTGTAGGCAGACCTGCTGCTACACGCTGGAGTCCCCTTTAGTCTCCAAACTTGTCATCTCAGCTACACGTGAAAACGATCTCTGCTGGGTGCTCTGTCTGCCAGCTGCCAGCCTGTGCTCCGCAAAGCCTTGATACTCAGACTTCAGCTGAAGGGATAGTCTGTAAATGCCCCCAGGTGACACAGGGCCTTTTAGTCCCCCTCAAGTGTCAACTCAGCAGTCCTGCCTAGGGCTTTGTCTCATGCCTGTTTTCTGTGATCCCTGTCCCCGGTTTCCTAAGCACTGTGAAACCACGGCGGGTTCCACTCTGCTTTTGATAAGCCTTTGGCCCGGTTCCTTCGCAGCCTGGAGCGATCGGAATCCAGTGAGTCTCTTCTGAGCAAAGAACAGCCACTGGCATGAGGCTCCTGAGGTCTCTGCCAGGAGACTTTGCGGATTTGCTTTCTCCGGGCAGCAGCAGCCCTGTGTCCAGGAAGAGGCCTGGCCTCCAGCGCACTCTCAGAATCAGCAAATGTCTGGACAGGAACAATCACAGTATCCTGAGAGCTAACTCCCGGGCTTCTCCTTTCTCTGGAATTTTAGTCGATCTCATCATTATTACTTCTACAGCCTGACGGTGTTTTCAAACATGATTTCTGTAACACGTCTCACTTGTTTCTAGGTGTTGTCGGGGGGTGCACCACCTGATGCACGCAGCACGTTCTACCCTAACTTAACTGTTGAATATATGAAAGCTATTGGAAAGATAAGAAATCTTCCAAATGTGGTTAAAAGAGGAAAAGTAATGTTTATCAGAATGTAGTGAAATATGATTGGAGAGAGGGGAAATGTCATTATACGAGGGCTGTCCGGGAAGTACCCAGCCATGTAAACATTCTCGTTACACTGTCAAGGGCTAGATTTTTCCTGATGGCTGCTGTACGCCAGTCTGTCGATTGAGCCTTCAATAAACAAGTTAGAGATGCACATCTATACACCTACAGGTAGTTGTCTCAGTAAAAGAGGTCACTCTGAGTACTCCCCAAAAATCATTCAATAATTACTGAGTATGACATGATGTCTTGGTCTTTACTTGGTAAATGTGATTCCCTTTCATATGTGAAAACACATTATACAAAATTGTGTACACAAAAACATTCTATAGACTTCCAAGCCAAAAAGAGATCATAGGAAGATAAACATAAGCCCATTTTTAAGTTTGAATGCATCTGAACTTAGACATTCTCCATTTTTCTAAGGCAGTGATTGTCACACCACTGCCCTCTTGTCACATGGGCCCCTTTATGGTTAATTAGTGGCTCTTTAAGACTTCTAATTTCACTAGATGAATGCATCATTATACTTAATTCTACCAATCACACAGGAATCATGTGGTTCTTTGGGTTAATGGTGACTGCAAATGTGGCTCTAGGGTCACATAAACGTGAGTATCCTTGCCATTACCCACATCTTATTTCATTTCCCTTTCCAACTATTACAGAGATCTATTACAGGCAGGTGAAAAATGACTGAACAGCAAAAGTATCTTAGACTTTCCCTCCCACTGTCAGAGCATCTCAGAACAATACAGGCTCTGCTGAAAAGAAGAGGCACTGACACGAGGTCCGGTTTCCATGGAAGTCAAGGGGTCTCTCTACCGCTGTGCTGAGAGTCAACTCTTCTGCTTCCTCCCGAAAGGGACACGAGGCAGGAGAAGGTGGCACTGCTTGGATCCTGTCAGCTCTCTTGTACCACGTCAATGAACCAAGTCCTGTCCTAGGCACCTACCTAAAGCAAAAAGGACAAACCTCCAAAAAGCCGTACAGCTAAGACCGCATATCTTTTTCCTTAAACGTTCATAGATGTTTGGGTGTTTCTAAAAATGGAAATAAAGGAGAAAGGAGCTCTTTACACTGCAAAACCTCAATCTCGAAATGTGTTTTAGAGGCACTGAAGACATTAACTGAAAATTTGCAAATAATTGTTCAGTATAAGTTAAGAACTCCATTCCTGCTGAGGGTTCCAAAGCCCCACAGGAGGAAATTATTAATACATGAAATATATATAGCGCTCAAGTCAAATTGTGTGTATGCCTGTTAACAACTGTCACGTCAAACCTCAAACCTCCATTACTGCCTCCACCTCCCTCCCTCTCTTCCAATATTTGACCATAATGGTGCCGTCATTCAGAAAAGGGGACACAGAATCATCGCAGCTGATCCCTGAATCCCAACACTAGAGCTGGATTAAGTATTTTCTCATCTGCAAAATGGTTTACAGGTGAGAAAAGTCAGTTTCATAAGGCTGGAGTCACTCGTCCAGAATCACTTCAATAGCAAATCACTTGACTGCAATTGTGATAGTAAATGCACTGCTTCCAAGTCCTGTCCAGGGCAGTGTGCCTCTTCTGAGCCCATACTGATGGGGACTTCAATCGGCCTCCTTCAGGCTGCTTAACGAGAGGTTTAAAAACTGAAAATCTATTAGCCTCAGGGCTAATAGACACAAACAAACACAACAGATCACATTGCCAGACTCAGAAATACCATCCTTACGTGTTAACAGCCCCCAATCACAACCAGAGTCACGAGTTAACGAGCAAGCTATTAGACAGAGAACAGCAATATCAATGCCAGCACATGTCTATTCCTCTGTCACTCCCTGAAAGTCATTGGTCTCAGCACTATAAGGCTAAATAATTTCTAGGTAGCTTTAAAACAAAACAAAATTATTGTGACATTACTTGGCATTGTAAGAGACCACTTACAGCCCAGCCTTTTTGACCTCAGTCAAAAGAAGATCACTGAGCTGTAGGTAAAAATCCTCTGATTTATATAATCAACACACTAAGTATATTTTTTGATGACTTGGGGGGAAATGGCGCTTACAGGCACAGAGTGGAATAGCTTTTTAGGTATCTTGTCAGTGAAGTATTGTGTACTGCTGCAGGCAAAAACAGGAGAACCACAGCGGCTCTGTTCCACTATCACACGAACTTCTTTCTCTATGGAATTCTACCAAAGTTTCTCATAATTTGATCCATGGGTCTCAATGCTGGCTGCACCTGAGAATCACCTGGAGAAGTTTTAAAAAAATGCCTGAAGCCAGGGCCCCCACTTGTTTCCATCCCTTTGATTGACCTGTTTGTGATCACTGAGGATTTTCTCTCACTGCTTTTACCTCCCACTGACAGAGACAGAGAAATAAAGTTAGTATAGAAATTCCCTGCATGTAGAATTACGTTGATCTACGAGGATACTAATGCTCAGCTGGTCACAAGAATTTTTTTGTGGATAGATAACTATTTTAAATACATTTAGTGAGAAATAAGGAATGCTGTACTATTTGCATCAGATTTACATTATGGCTATTACAGAATAACACAGCTCTTGAATCACAAGAAGAAGTATGGTACCTTTAAGCATCAGGGAACTCAAGTGCCTGAGAAAAATGTATAAACACACCAAGGGTGATGACAACAGAATTATAATTACTAAAGAAAGCCCTGTGAATAAGACTGTTAATGGAGGCATTGGGCACTTGTGACAGGCACCGGTGACAGCAGAATTTCGAAAATATCTTCGTTGTTATATCTTTTCATTTGAACCATATCAGCAAGCAATGATTTGAAAACCCCTGAATAGCAAATAATGATGCACATATTAAAGAACATAAAAGGACAAAGAGCTCCTTTACAATTTCATCCAAATCCCTTCTTTCTAGCATACGAGACCCATTAGCAGGACTTCTGAAAAGCATCTGTCCTCAGGGGTGCGACTCTGCACATCCTTGGGCCTGACTTAAAATACACCTTGGAAATCCAACTCTTGAGTTTTTTAAGTTAAGGCTGTGGAACACTCTACATCTGCACTGGAGCAGTTGCTGCCTACAGCTCTTTTATTTTCTAATCCATTCGATTCCATTAACCTATAACTATTCAACTAATGCCAAAACATTCCTCGTGCCTCCAACCATTCAAAACGTTTAAATCTCTTCTCGGATATCTCAGAATTTTACTGTCTCAAGGAAACATCTAAGACCTAGAATCTTAACCCTTAAAATTCTTAACAGTGGGGATATCTGTCATTTCTAATGCACGATTTACTTAAAGAGGGTTCTTGGTGTTCTTGCAGTCTCTGTGCCTCAGGAGGCAGGGGGAATTGGAGCTAATGGGTTCAGACATTTGAGAGGAAACTATTTAAAATCATGTGCACTGAGTAAAGTCCACTCAGGGACAAGAGAAACCAGGGGCATTTTCATAAGCTCTTAGCAGATGTTGTATTTTTACCCTTCCCTCTTCTTAAAGTGAAGTTTCCTTGGCTGCTGTCAGGAAGAAACTTTCAAACATTCACAGGTGAGGGTGCTCACTCATTCTTGCATAGACTAGATGAGGCGACCAGTAAGGAAAATCAGGGGCTTCAACCTAATCGTGCTGGATGGGTACCTGCCTCTAAGGATAGCAGTGAGCAGGTAAATGTTTAACAGCTGAGGGTGGACCAGGGAAGGGAAGCTCTGACTTACAGCGTGGGACAGTTCTGTAGTGTAAGTACTCCCAACCTGGCCCCTTTAAAGCTATGGACTTGCGACTTCTGACTGCAGAGTTGAGAGGAGCTGTGTAAGATCAGCTCTCCAGGGCTGGTAGAGGCGACTCCAGCATGTCACCACTGGGTCACGTGGAGAAATCAGCACAGCAGAGAGGCCTGGGGTCTGGACCTCCTGAGATCTCCATGTATTGTGAGCTGGGCTATGGCTAGCTCAGAGAACTATTTCAGAAAGGACTTAGTATAACACAACTCTTTTCCCAACAGTAATTGAAAATAAAACCATCTTTAGTCTCACATCTCAGGGGATGCGACCATCTCTCAAAACCAATGATTTTAATTAATTTTAAATGCAGTGGAATTCAGATATCTACGAGGTGACCAGCACTATCTATTCAGATTCTCTCAGTAGTTGCTGAGAAATTCTTTTCAAATCACTGGAAACTTCGGTCATGGGAAAGATGCAGAGGCACACAGCAATCTAGCTCATCAGAACTGGTCTCATGACATAGCTGGGTCCAGGGTCAGTGTTAAGTGCCCTGGCAGCTAGTGCTGGATGTTTCAAAGTTTTATCTATCTTCAGAGCCTTTGATCATGGTCTTCACAGGCAACAGACCATGTCATACACCAATGTTTAGAAAAGTATTTTCACTGGCTGTGAAAATACCACCAATCTGGAATAAGCCCGAGGTTGTCAGTAACCTGGTCCATAAATAAACTTATTTATAACCAAGACTTCTAGATTGGAATCTAAACTCTTAGGAAATCGTCTATTAAGGAATTTTGAAAACTTGCTCCAATCGAGCAAGCAAATTTCTTTAAAAGGAATTAACCATGCCGATAACTGTAACCTGATTAAGAAAAGCTAATTTTTAGAATAGCTGCTTTGTACAAGCTTTATTTCCCAGATTGTTCCAAACTTACATGATAGTTTGTGCTATATTACCATGTTGCAGGGACTTCTGACAATTTTATACATAAAAAAATTATAACACTATAATGAGACTTTATTCTTGGCTTTTTTTCTCCTTTCCCTCAAATAAAACATAAGAGGAATAAACAAAGCTAGATATTTAGTATAGCTTTTGTAATAATAGATTATTAACCTTCATAGACACATCAATATTCATTAAAAAGCAATGGAACAGAAGAGTATTAAATGCTATTAAAGCAAAAAAAAGAAATATTTCTCAATGACTTTGGGAAATGTACAGAAAACCTATTAAAGAAAGAGAAAAAGAAAAAAACACATAAGGAAGTAAAATATATATATAAAGACAGGATCACATTCATCATCAAGAAAACCCACATTGGAGTGTTCTATCATTTATGAGCTAAGAGGTATTATGGCCAGAAGAAACATTAGAAATGATTTCATCTAATACCTTCAAGAAATTTGTGAAATAAAAATTTAATTTTTCCAGTTTTATTGAGGTATAATTAAACAAAAATTGCATATATTTCATGTGTACAATGTGAAGGTCTGGTCTATGTACACATTGTGAAATGAGTACCCCAATCAAGCTAATTAACACACCCACCCCCCGACATTAGCTACTCTTTCTGAGTGTGGTGAGAGCATTTAGGACCTACTCACTGGGCACCATGCACATATACAATACCGTATTGTGAATTACGGTCACCACACTGCATGTTACAACCCCAGCACTTCGCCTTCTAACTGTCAGTGGGTATCCTTTGAGCAACATCTCCCAGGGCTCACAATGAGCTCAGAACAGAATTGGGTCTAGAGTCAATCTTTCATTTTTCCTTTAAAAACTTGTAAGACCACAGACTTGTACCCACAAGAAAACCCTGAAACATGAGACAGATGGCATGAAAGAACCCGTTTCGGGGACACCTGCTCACAGGGGGAGGTGGGCACTCACGTGTCTGATTGAATCAGCGCTCCGCCCTCTTTCTGCTCCAAGTCGGGTCTTGGATGAACAGCATTGGGATCTCTTGGGAACTTGTTAGAAATGCAGACTCTTACATCCTGCCCTGATGGCTGAATTATACTCTGCATTTCACACCATCCTCAGGTCGTCCCCAAATATGTGAAAGTGTGAGAAGCCTGATGCAAAGAATGGGTGCATTCTTTCAAAACAGAGGGGAGTTTGCTAACCGACCCAATCTTTCCTTCCTATCCTTTATGCTTTTGAAATTCTGTTCAGTAGAAGTCAGGAAGATGGGAAAATAACAGTACATTTAGTACATCTAGTACAAATACATAAAGGTATAGTTTATGAGGTTACACCGAGTAGGCTTCTCATATGTAAGAAGGAAGGAGGACTTGAGGATAAACACTAAATAATTCAACAGCATCACTTAACTGCATGATCTTGTCATTATTACAGGTGCTAAGTTCATCTAGTTTTTATTTAGCTTGGTTTTTTGTTGTTGTTGCTTGTTTGTTTTTAAAACAGTGCATACAGGCAGTAGGTGAAATGCCACTAAAGGCTGAATGGAAAATCCTTTAGGGAGCAAAGACACCTGTTGCCAGCACTCCCATGAAACTCCAATAGAATTCTGGCTTCCTACAGTCGCCCAAGGATGAGGCTCATCACTCAACCTCTGTCGGCTACTTCCTGGGAAAAATGCAGAAAAAACAATGGAAAGTCTCTGGAAGGATCCCAGAACTCCCAAAGCAGCTGGAGGAGAGTTATAAAAAGAAAGGCATGTGTCCATTTCCATGGGAGCTTCTTCACGGCTCCCATCTTCTTTATTAATAGTAACTTAGATTAAAACTTTCAACAACAGAGACAAAAGCACTAGTGAACTGGCTCCTCCCATTGGCTTGGGGTCCAGAATGCGTCTCTCCCCTAGTTTCAGTCCTAGTTTCAGCACTGGTCCTGTTGTTTTTCTAGTTCAAATGACCCTGTGTGAACTTCTCACCAGACCTCCTCAACCATCTTAATCGTTAGGATTTGGTCATTAAATACAGCACTGATTTTGTTCTTCGTAAACTCAAGCATCCCACGTACGCCTTACGGATAGCTTTGCTTTCCATGGGTCAGAAGGAAAGAAATACAGGTGCAAATCTAACAGATGTTCATTGTATATTCACATTTTCTGTAACACTATTCATGTTTAAATTCTCAACCACTTAAACGCAATCTGAAATTTAAAAACAGTGGCTTTCGACACCCTTGGGAGACACACAGAATCAATCATAAAACTGCAGAAGATGAAAGATGGAGAATCAGTCGACTTCCAAAAAGCTGTTAATGTATTTTTATCAGAAAGAAAACTGTATCATTGTATATGTACAGTTTAATAAGTGCAAATTAACACCAGTGTAACCACCACCTGTGGAAGAAATGCAACTTAGCCAGGAACCTAGAAAGCCTCCTTTTCTTGAGACTTTTCCCCAATACAACGTTAACCTTCTTCACTGGAGATAACAATTGTCTTTCTGTAACGATTTCCTTTCTTTTCCTTAGAGTATTACCACCATAGAATGCACCCCTAAACAAAAAAGTGGTGCAGGTTTTCTTTTTGCCCACCTTTTCACTTACATAAAATACAGAACTATTGTATGTATTCCTTCAACTGGCTTTGTGTACTCAACATTTTATTTTTTGAGATTGAGCTAGGTTTTTGCATATATTAGGTTGGTACAAGCGTAATTATGTTTTTTGCATTGTTGAAATGTGTCATTTGATATTGGAGTACATTCTTAAATAAACGCGGTTATGTCATACATCATTTTAATGCACATTTCTCACTTTATGCTTTTTGCTATGACTTATTACTTGCTGTTTATTTTGTATTTATTTTAGACTATGGAAATGATGTTAGACAAAAAGCAAATTCAAGCAATTTTCTTATTCGAGTTCAGAATAGGTCATAAAGCAGCAGAGAAAACCCGCAACTTCAACAACGCATGTGGCCCAGGAACTGCTAACACATGTGCAGTGCAGTGGTGGTTCAAGAAGTTTTGCAAAGGAGACGAGGGCCTTGAAGATGAGGAGCATAGTGGACGGCCATTGGAAGTTAACAATGACCAACTGAGAGCAATCATCGAAGCTGATCCTCTTATAACTACACGAGAAGTTGCTAAAGAGCTCAATGTCAACTATTCTATGGTCATTTGGCATTTGAAGCAAATTGGAAAGGTGAAAAAGCTCAATAAGTGGGTACCTCACGAGCTAACTGGAAATAAAAGAAATTATTGTTTTGAAGTGTTGTCTTCTCTTACTCTGTGCAACAAGAATGAACCGTTTCTCGATCAGATTGTGATGTGGGATGAAAAGTGGATTTTATACGACAACCAGCAATGACTAGCTCAGTGGTTGGACCAAGAAGCAGCTCCAAAGCACTTCCCAAAACCAAACATGCACCCAAAAAAGGTCATGGTCATGTTTGGTGATCTGCTGCTGGTCTGATCCACTACAGCTTTCGGAATCCCGGTGAAACCATGTCATCTAAGAAGTATGCTCAGCAAATCCATGAGATGCAACGAAAATTGCAATGCCTACAGCTGGCATCGGTCAACAGTAAGGGCCCAATTCTTCTCCACAACAATGCCCGACCACATGCCACACAACCAATGCTTCAAAAGTTGGATAAATTGGGCTACGAAGTTTTGCTTTATCCACCATATCCACCTGACCTCTCACCAACTAACCACTGCTCCTTCAAGCATCTGGACAACTTTTTGCAGGGAAAACACTTCCACAACCAGCAGGACACAAAAAATGCTTTCTGAGAGTTCATCGAATCCTGAAGCATGGACTTTTACACTACATTAATAAACAAACTTATTTCTCATTGGCAAAAATGTGTTGATTGTAATGGTTCCTGTTTTGATTAATAAAGATGTATCTGAGCTAATTATGATGATTTAAAATTCACAGTTCAAAACCACAATTACTTTTGCACCAACCTAACAGCTACGGTTTAATTACTTTCATTGCCAGATAGTAATTTATTATATGACTATACCACAATTTATTTATCCCTATTACTCCTGATGGCTATTTGGATTCCTTCCATGTATTGGCTGGAATGAACTAGAATGAACTGCTGCTCTGAAATTCTTCCACGTGCGCTCTGGAACACACATGTCAATCACTTTCTAGGGTAATTACCCGGGAGAAGAATCATGGGGTCTTCAGAGGTCATGTCCTCAGCTGGACCAGAATGCAAAACTGTTTCTCAAAATGCTCATCTCATTTTCCTCCAACCATATCACAATCACACACATTTATCAATACTTGAAAGTATTCAATGTTTTAATTTTTGTCAATCATTGATATGTAAGTACATCTCATCGTAGTTTTAATTAACATTTCTCTGACTACTAAAGAGGCTGATTCTCCAATATTTATTGCCTACTAAAATTTTCTTTTTGGTGAGATGCTGGTTTAAACAGTTTGTCCTTTACTTCCATGGTTTGTCTTATTTTTGTTGATTTGTATGGGTACTTTACACATTTTATAACAATGGATCTTCATCCTTTGTAATTCATAGGTGTTGAAAACATCTTGCCCCACTCTAGAGCTTGTCTTTTTACTCTGTTGATGTCATCTTTTTCACTGACTCTTGTAAACATTCACATGTGAAAGCACATGACAAGGTGAGGGAAAAGGAGTATATGATCATATACCTTTATAAAGACTACACCTCAAGAATGTATCCAATGTCATTACCTCCAGTTTTGCATTCTAGAAGTCATCTGTCAGCACTTATACGCCTGCTTTCAACTATACTATCCTAAAATTGCCTATGTGTTACTATGCAAAGGCTTCCACGACTCCCCATGTGTGTCTGAAACCTTCCCTTCCATAAAGGCCTAACACCTGGATACCCACCTATAGCTAACAAATACTCCAATTGAAGAGACCCAGGTAAGTGCCACATGGTAAGTGCCCCATTAAGATGGCCACAACTGGCCATCCAATTGTCCTGGTAGTTTATGATTAAAGGCAACTTTGAAAAAACAAAATAACAAACTCTGCATGTAGAAATCTGCTCATTTGCCTTGACATAGGCCCAACTAATGAATGAGTTTTATTTGTTTGTTTGTTTTTCCTGCCTTTCAAATATATCAAAGTAAGGCACTCAAAGCCTAAATGCTTTATTAATACTATTTGCTATTAATCTGTTTTGATTATCACAAGCCACAAAAAACAAAAACAAAAACAAAAACAAAAACCTCGTATTTCAAATATTCTAACCTCTGTACATTGGAATTTGTGCCCAAAGTGTCAAATCCCATTTGCTCCTCCAGATGCCACGCTCTGCCCTGTCCCACCAGTCCTTCTGCTCCTGGAGGCTCCTTAGGGCCACTTCAAGGGCCTTCCCTGTCCTCTGGCTTTCAGACGGGTTCCGACAGCGGGAATCCTGAATCATGGCAGCAGTGTGGAGGGTCCAGAGGGGACAGGGAGGTGGGGACGTACGTGCCCTTGGTTCTCTCCCTCCCAGGTAGCTTCCGGCCAGCCATGTCTCTTCCCCAAACTGGCCTTCTCTGCTCATCTTTCTGTTTTCTGGAACTGTTCCCTCCTTTTCTGTCAGGCCTAGGAGTGATAATAGCTCTACCATTATTAAACCAGGTTACTGCGTTATCCTCTTTAGCTCCACTTCGCAAATAGTCCCTTTGTAAGTAAAACCTCCTGGAATTATCCTAATTTGTGAGTGCCATCTGTTTCCTATTGGGACTGTGACTGATACGGGCTTAATAGCCACGTCTGTGCGCGACAAGAGAAGCAAAAGGAAACGTTATGGTGGATGACGGTAAATGCTGCTTTCCCGGACTCGTATATGACGCACACAGAAAGCAGCACCAGACGCTTTTCTATGGAGCTAACAGGATAATCGGGGAGCACAAGAATTATGTCGGGCCTTGGGAATAGAAGAAGTAATGAAGAGCAAATTATCCTTCCCGTTGGAAGGATGGGTTCCTTTTACCACGACTAAGCTGTGGACCCCACTCATCATACCTGCCGGACCGCATTCTGGGGGCTGGGGAGAAGCATTCCCCCCTCACCACAATACTCTGCACCCTCTTGCCAGACTTACGCATTTTGAAACTGAAAGGGGACATTATTTAGTGTCAGAATGTGAATTATGTTTCAAGTGGCCCCATGAATCCTGCCTCTGATGGTCATCTGGTGTTGTTTCCTTACTGTTTTCGTTTCTCCTTCCCTAAAGAGAAAAGGCTGTTTGGTTGATGCTATTGTATAGACCTCTTCACGTCTCAAGCTTTGATATGGTATTAAATAACAACATTTTCTCATTTTTTTTTGCAGTTCATGCAAATCTAAAAAGCAATCACTAAACTGGAAAAAAGAAACAAATTATAAATAGCTGCATGAATAACTACCTCAGGATGCTACGAAGTATTTTTATTCCTCAGCCACGAGACTGTCTTCTTAAGGAAAAGCCTTACTATGTACTAGGAAAAGGAAACCCCTCCAAATGAATGTACATTTATTACCACTAAAAGTGCATCAAAAGGAGAGATGTGACTAACTGAAGTGACTAAATGGAACTACATAAAGTGAAGGACATGAAGGGGGAACTGCTCCCCACCTGTTTGCCTACAGGGACGACAGCCCAATTTCTACAGGAGAAAGACAGGAAGATTTGCTCCCCAACTTACTAGGGGTGGCAGTGCCTATGCGGGCTAGTCGCTCGCTCCCCTGTAAGGACCTTCCCCTTCCTTAAAAGCATAACCCAGCCAGGGCCCTCCTCCTTAGCCTGCCCATTGGAAGGAGCCCCTGGCTTCCTGCTTCCCACCTGTTAACAGCCCACAATGGCTACTCATGTGACAACACCAGAAGTGAGGCAAGCACCCCAAAGCAGGCACGGAATCGTGGAGGAGCTTTTGCTAACAGGTCTTTACATTCCACCTGGAGGAAAAGAGAACTGCAGATCTTGGGCTTTTTCATCTCCAGCCCTAAAAAAAAAAAAAAAAAAAAAAAAAAAAGGACTACAGCTATAACTTCATGGTTGACCTTCAAGTACAGTTAGTTCACGGCGTGTATGCCATTTCACTGGAAATCCTGATAAGGAAAACTAAGTTACACTTGGAAACAGAAAAATACTACACGGGTTTCACTGTGTTTACTAGTGAACATATAAATACACTAGTTTGATTGGAAAAGGCACTTTCCTCTCCCACCTGACTCCACTCCTTACTTCACTGAAAGCAAAGGAAGTCTTTCTATGGCAATGCTGTTCAGAATCTAATTCAACACGGATGGGATAAAACATACATGTATTTTTATTTTAAGGGGTACACAGGATTAAGAAAG
Organism: Lyroderma lyra; assembly: GCA_004026885.1. Taxonomy (NCBI): domain Eukaryota; kingdom Metazoa; phylum Chordata; class Mammalia; order Chiroptera; family Megadermatidae; genus Lyroderma; species Lyroderma lyra. The sequence continues at coordinate 122,536 of PVJL010003367.1, forward strand.
ACCCCGAAATGTAGAAATTACATCACTTAAGTCATACTTAAAGAAAGTTATTGAAGTACACGCAGACAGTAATCTTATATAGTTGTATTTTATTTCATTGTATCCTATGTAGATGGAAAGCATAGGAGTTAATACGTTGGCATTGAACTCAGTGACATCTAGCTGTGCGCCCTAGGAGCTGTGTGACCCCGGTTACTTTACTTCCCATGGCAGACAGATACGGTGACTCTTGTGATCCCTGCTTCCTACCACCCCCGACCCCATTCCTCCCACGTATAATCCCCTTGGCTTGTGTGTGGACAAGACCCATAACTTGCTTCTAATCTAGAATATGGCAAAGGTGATAGACTGTCACTCTTGTGATTATTGTACTACATGGCAAAGGTGGTAAGATGCCACCCTGTGATTATATTATGCACACAAGATGTTTTCTTAGCAGCCTGGAGCCAGAGGTCCTCCTTGCATACTTGATGATGAAGCAAATGGTCATGTAGCGGAAGCTCACAGGGCAAGAATCTTCTGGCAGCCTCTTGGACCTGAGACACTCTCATGTCGAGAGCTGGCAAAGATCTAAGGCCCACAGTCATACATCCACAAGGAACCAAGTTCTGCCAAGAACTGGAATAAACAGGGAAACAGATTCTGCTCTACTTGAGCCTCTGGATGAGACGGCAGCCTGGCCAAGACCTTGACTGTAGAGGACTAGCTGAGCCCAAGTCCTGACCCAGAGGATTACATATTGTCTTCAGGTGCTAAATGTGTGATGACTTGTTTTACATTTCTCTAATCCCCAGATGCCTTATATGTAAACTAGAGATGATACAACCTCCCCGAGTGGATGTGAGAGTTAAATGCAAGACTGCTGAAGACACACACACATCCCAGAACCTCCTCTCTCACAGAAAGCTCTCAAAAACTGGAAGTTGCGTGATTACTACTAGTTTACTAGAAAGGTAAATCTCAGAAAAGTGAATACAAGGTAAAGCCTCAGGGAGAGGGGAGGGAGTTCGACTAAGGTTAACAGGGAAGATGCGATCAAATACGGTAATGATTAACCAAGACCTTGACAAGTTTAAGTTGATCACATCTGATTTCTGGAACAGTACCAAGCACAAGTGAGAAATGGAGGAAGCTGGCCTCAAGCACCTCCTCTTTCCCTTCCAGCTCCCCCATCCTCTTCCCACACACAGCTCTGAGGCACTCAGCAGAGTGTGCTGAGACCGGGGAATGGGTTTTAAGGCACGGAACCAGGTAACAGCTTGAGCCATATCACAAACATGATGGCCTCTTATGCTCAATAGAAGAATTGCTGCATGTTTGTATAAGGAGTTCAAGTAAAATGCTGATAAGAGTATGAACATTTTCACACTACGATTTCAAAAGAGACTTCAGACATTCAGCATAGGGACATTTTGCCAAAAAGGCATTCATGTTTCTTAACCACACTCTGAGCTTACTGCCTTGATCCCTGAAACTGAGCTTTAGTTGTTATTCTCATTTTGATTTCAGATCATTTTAATTACCAATAAAAAGCAAGTGCTAATGCTGAATGGGTTATTACTTATGTGGACACTTTTAAAGCTAAAATAGTTAGTGGCCTCATTCCAAAGGTCCTATAAACCATTTCTATAAGTGAATGGTATCATAAAAATTTTTTGGATGGAAAATCCTATCATTAGTGGAGAAATGCAAAGCAAAGAATCACTAGCACTTTAAGAGTGTCAAGAACGAATCGTCATTAATTTAAAAGTATAAAATTTCATCCATCCCTCATTTTCATTAGAAGAAAAATCATCAGTGAGAAGCTGAAGGATTTCATTTCTATCCTGTCAGTTCAAACATCTAAATTAGAAGAAATTGGAATATTAACAGTGTAGTAGCTGGCATAAAACAATTTTGTGGTCTCAGTTCGTTCCTATAGACCAAACAGGTGTTTTCTACTATAACCACTCAAATAGGAACTGCTGAACTTGACATCCTAACTGGTCAATTAACCAGGGACCTAAAGAACTGAATAGACTACATAGCCCATCCTGATGGGGTGTATTTCATATTTTGTCGTAACGAAGATTGATATTCTAGAGATGAAGGGATAGACAGATACAGGACATTTATTTAATGGATATAAAAATATCCTTTGCTTCTGGGTTCACATAAATCCCTATATTTGCAAAGGCTTTAGAAACACCTGAAAGTTTATAATAAATGAAACTCATATCAATTGGCCTTTCACTAAACTGGAGAGTTGCAATTTTGCCACTTTTTTAAAATATGAATTCCATAATTAGAATTCCTGGCTACTCAGACAGAATAATGACTAATATTAATAGCCCCAAACCACCCAAATGTCTTCTTTGCCTATTTTTATTTACCCTATTCTGATTTATTTACCTCCTCCTTCAACTGGAATATTGATAAAGTTCAAATAGTTACTGGTAATAGCTCAGCCACTGATTAATTGTAAATTTGGTCAAACTGCTTCATCTCCTTGACCCTTTGTTTCTCTCCAGTAAAAGAGAGGAACCACTTCCTCTGCTCTTCTTTGTTTAGAGGCTCAGAAGTGATAACGTATGTGAAAATGCATTGAAAACAGTAGGCCGCTGTATAAAGTTAACATAAAATTACTATAATCATTAATATTACATTTCTGGCCTGCAGTTAGCTCATTGAGTATCACTTTTCCTAAGTAATAAGCTGCAACTTAATAACATTTATTAACAATGAGATATCCTGTGCTGACAAGATGTCACTGTTTAGCTGTTTTTAATATTGAGCGTACTTTATCTTTCTAATAATCGCTATAAATTAGTTTTACTCCATTCACATTCTCTTAAATAGCCCCCCTTTCTTGTGAAGGATAGTATGCATTTAAAGAGGAGTAAGCATGGAGAAACAAAAATCCAAAAACAAAACTCCACAAAAACCTTTGCAGATGGAAAGAGAGCATTAGTCTCCTTAAAGTAAGATATTCTAGCCAGATCCAGTTTGTGAAACACGGAAGGTTAAGGGGGAGGGTAGTGTGTGTGTGTGTGTGTGTGTGTGTGTGTGTAGTGTATATGCATTTATGTATAAAAATGTGTGTGTCTATATATATATATTTACAAAATTTTAAATAATCTATATTTTTATATGAAGTATTTTTAGGCCTTTATGCAAACTATAATACAAGGTTTAGCAACTCAAAGGATGGCATCATCCTTTGAAGAAAAGCAGATTGGTAAGTTTTCCTATTGCCATTATGCCTATTTCCAAGTAGCTCGGCACAATCGTAGAGTTTACGATCATATGGCTTCTACAAGGTATATGTTTACTTCACTGGAAGAAGATTATCAGATAGAATGAGAAAATCAACTCTCTTTCCAGCAATACATACGTGTATCCGTCATCCAAGAAATAAGAACATAGCTTTGTTTGACAAGATGATAAACACATCACTTAAGATGTTGATAGTTTTTCTTTAAAACATAAAGATGTACAATAATCCTTAATTTCCACATTTTTTTTTGCCATTTTGTGTCATTCAGTTAGTACATGACACTATTTTCTCCAGGTGGAATACTTTAAAATAAAACATTGTTCTCTTGGTGTCTATCATCTCATTTGATTTGTACAGAAATGCTTTATAAGCTCTCCTTAAATTATTCTAAGCTAACTTTGTTTGGTTCTGCTCATTTCTATGCAGTCTTAAATTCACAACTTAATAACAATGAAGTGCATCTAAATCACTTATATTTGGAGAAATATCCACAATAATAAATTCTTTATGGTGGCATCTACGCATTGCAAAGTCCTAATATTCTTCTTCAGAAGAAAAAGAGACATTATGTAGTCACAGATGCACTTACAACTAAATAGGTTCCATTACCAAACATACGAAAGGTGAAAAATCTCTAGAAAAAGAAGGCATTTCTGGATGAGAAGAATCTGTATTCACTATCCGATAACTATTCCCTAATTTAAAAAAAAAAAAGTCAGAGTGGGAAAAAATATTGTTGAAAAATAAAGCATCTGAAAGTAGTAATAAAAACATCTAGAGAAAAATGTGTACTGTACATCCATAGAGGTATGATGGAAGCCAGGGGTGGATAAAGGGATATGGTTGTGTTGCTCAATGCACGTGGCCTTTTGGACTAGAAATAACACACATGCATGCAAACACATACTTGGCAGGACACCAAAACATGAATCAAAGCCACATTGATTAGAAAGTATAGAATCTGAGCAGAGGTAGAACAGCCCAGTCCGAATAAATTCCAGAGGTCTTAGTAAGAAAACAGTGTCACAGTAATTCATATTTGATTTTATCTAATAATTATTTTTAAAAAACCCCAGAATAACCAAAGAAAATAGAATAAGCTTTAGGGTTTACAATTGTCCATTTCCCCCCACAACTGCAAATACCTTACCTTCCTCAGTGTGTACCTAGCCTAGTGAAGTGAACCTTTGGGTAAATGGCTTCTAGAGCTTCCTTTTTTCTATTACTTGACTGTGGTAATTTGGGCAAACCATTTTTCATCTCAGCTGTCCACCTCAGTGTACTGATATAAACATGCAGTTGGGACTCATTAAGTCATGTATATGTAGTCCTTCCAAAGAAATGGAATTGAGGAAAGAAACACACAACAGTAGAAACAGCTCTAATTTATCAGACAACATTAGCATCTTATGTGGTGCTGAGCTGGGCACTTAATTTAAATAGACACAGTCTCTGCAGCCTAGGAATTTATGAACTAAAACATAAATAACGTACTCTTGTTTCTTTCCAACAGGAGAACAGAGCTCTGTCCTGTGGGCTTCCCAATGAAGTTCAAGCGTTAGAACACCAAGATAAACTGCTCACTAGCTTTATCCTATTTCACTTTTCTCCTTCGTTGACTCTTGCCCTCTGTCACTCCATAATTTAAGGAGACTTTGGGAATACAAAGGCTTATAGAAGGAATCATAAAGGCAAATATAGCCTTAAACATTAAGTCACATGAATAGAAGCCAAAATGTGACTAGAAAAAAGTGACAAATTGATGGACATGGAAAAGGATAAAAGTCTCTTTCATATGCCAAACTAACACCTCAATAAACAAAGGACGTAAGAGAGATTATCTGGATGAACCATGATAATTAAAAAGTGTAAATTAAAGCCAAGGAGACGGAAGTACACTAAAAATATTTTTAAAATAAATTAAAAGACAGGGCTTAGGAATTGTTTAGCAACATAAATTTTCCTAAATGGAAGTGCTCTAGCAACTCAGCACAAAAAGACCAAATTAATACAAATACTAAGTCATTCAAGTCTATACTATCTAAGTAATTGAAATATTTGGTTTAAATTGGAATCATTTAACATTTTTATATAAAGGTACAACATTAAGTAGTAGTAGCATAAAAGGAATAATGACAGGCAGAGTGAGTTCCCCAAATGGAGGCCTCTCCACTCAAAGGGACATACAAGGTAGGGCCTGGTAGTACCACCATATCACTGACTAGATTTGGTTTCACGGCTGATCCAGATGTAACAGGTGACAATACCAGGCTTAATTCCATTCTGTGGTTGCTTTAATTTTTCATTGCACTTTGTGTAGAGAAAGCCCATGTTCCTTTATAAGAAGAATTCTATTAACTAATGTGTAGGTTTGAAATGCCCAGATAAGCAACTGCCTTTTAAAACGTGAAGAAAAGATTGAGTTAGGATATTTGATTTCATCACATTTAACACCATTCCCTTGTAGGTTCATCTGGTAAATAATAAATCTTTAAAATAAACCAAATGAGGACTTCAATAAAAGATTGATGTCACTTGAATTTCAATTTTAATATATCATCAACAAACATCTAGTAAATATCTACTATGTGCCAACCACGGGGACCAAAATTCCTCACCTAACTGCTTCATAGGGATAACCTGGAGTCTTAGAAAGTCAGGGCTAGTAAGCATTAGTTTTTTAAATGAAAGTGCTACATACATTCTAATCACCTGACTATGATTTGGCCAGAGCTCTGAGAGGCAAGGGCAGCTCCTCTCATTAGGAAGCTCTTGGAGTGTTGCACCATGGCTGACACCAAATGAAGGTGGGGGTAAACCAGATAAATATTGGCCTGAGCGCCAGGGGCCAAAAAATTCATAATCAAATTCATTTATTCACCCTTAGCTGAATTAGCAAACATGTTATTATGTTTCTTTAATTTCCAAATTGGAAAAATAAAAATATTAAAATTTAATAAAACCATTATTATAAATAATCCATGAACTAAATTATCTGAGCAAATACTTTCTATGTGACCCTTTCTCCAAAGATCTTTCTGAAAGCATAATATAAAAGACTGAAAATGATACTGAAAGCATCTACGAGATGGACAGAGAGTCCATAGGTGAATAGTTTTTTTTCCAAGATTGAAGTGCATGTATACCTGCAGGCATGGTTCAGGATAGGGGCGCGGTCCCTCATACAGACAAATAAGGGTCACAACACTCTCCCCTCAAGGTTAAACACTCCCACCCTAAGTCACAACAATTTCCTGATAACCGAAGGGAAAGAGGAGGAGTCAGGGAACCATAATTACCAGAAAGCCGACCGAGTATCTAAACATGACAATCTAACAGCTCCGCTACATTAGACAAAACCATAGCTCCATTCTGTGACTGCACACACGTCCGCACGTTCTCACAAAACACACGTCACTCACAAAGGTGAACTGTAAGCTCCATCTTACGAACGATACTCTTCCAGCCTGAAGCCTTTGCCTTCGCTATACAGTGGAGGTGGGGCAAGGGCACTCACCTGAGGAGGGGGCACTGCCAACAGACCTGTCCCAACCCTGCTACTGAAAAGAGGTCGCTGAGGAAGAGCCTTCGTTTCCATTGGCTCCTAAATAAATGGCTCCACCATTAATTCTCTTGGCAGAGGGTAAGAAATGGATTGACTTTTTAATGAAGTTAAGGCATTCACCATCTACTCACTTCAGTGTTGGGTCTTAAGGAAAACTTATTTCTTCGATATTTTACCTTATAGGAAGAACCATTATCAAGTTAATTGTGGACCCAAATCAGGTTAGTTCTGTAGCACCAGCACCAGCACCCTGCCTCACCTTCTTCTAGTTCTTCCTCACCACAGGGGATTCAGGAGAAGCTGGAAATCACCAGCTTGTGGGAGGCCCTTTCTCTCTTCTAGTTTTCACATCCTCACAAATGACAAGTGTGACTCGGGGATAGAAGGAAGTAAAAGAACATTTTCCTCAGTTATGAGCCTGGAGCTATAGTAACATAGCTCCAGGGCTGCAAACTAGAATGGGCTCCACCCAGGGCAAGGGTTGTCTGAAATGTCCCTAGGAGGACCTGAAGGAAGAGTCCCTCCCTCTGCAGCAGCAGCAGATCAGCAGAGCCGAGCGTCGTGGGTGCAAGCATCCCCCACGTCCACCTCAGTGAGTGCCGGTTCCCAAGAGCGGGTCTGCCGGAGGAGACAGAGATTCCACGCACCTCACAGCCAGCTCCGAGCAGGGCGCTGGGGGCCGCTGCCCGGGGAAGCTGATGCTCACAGCCCAGCCTTAGCCCCACCGAGGAACGCAGAGCAAATGCGATTGACCCTGGATGTTTACATTCCTTCGGAAAGATGTCTGTTCCTCTTCCAAATTTCTATCATATTTGGCTCTTTATTACCTATTGCTACATACTCAGTGTAGTAGCTGAGAGACAACTATGGCAATGGCCTTTTATTTACAATCCAAGTAAAAATAAATTAACTGGGGTCCATCATCAGCAGTACATCCTGATTCAGACAGCAACTGCGCCGTCACAGAAGATAGCCCATTCTCAACACACCTCTTTTCATTTCCCCTAGAAAATAGAAACAACAGATATACAAGAGATTACAAAGAAAGATGACACAAAAGGGAAGCTATAGTTTGCAATGTCTGTGGGACTCACTGTTAAGTTAAATTCTTGGGAAGAAAGACCTACTTTCTTATAGTAGCTTAGCACCGCATGGTCCTCTAAGAGAATGAAAGTCACACTACTCTTAGCAAATCGCTTATAACCAGAGAGTGATTTGAACACAAAGAACATCTCATGGATCAGCTTTTCCATTTTCTTCCAGAGGCATAAGAATATATATTTCTTTGAAAGTGTACATTACAGACTTTTTTCAACATTCATAATTTATGAAAATGAAATATTTTATAAAGATTTACTACATATCAACACAATACGCTTGGAAGTAGAAAATTCTGTGGGGAAAAAATTTAAAAATTAGTAACCATTCTATCTGAATGTACTATGGAGAACTGTCCTCTCTAGAAATCACATCTTTTATCTTCCTGCCCACCCCCACCACCAAGGATTCAAGGAATCACACCTCACTTCTTTATTTTTCAGCTATAGTTTAAAAACAGTCAAACTGAGAATGTTACACTCAATTCCAGATCTTTCTAACATCAATCCTATCAAAGGAATCGTGAAAGAAAAGCCATCATCATGACTCTCTGACCAAACCGTCTGTTTATTCTCTTCAATGTAAGACAGAAATAAGTTGTTGTTGTTAAGATATTCAATGCGCTTGAAAAATAATCATGCTCTAGGACACACACAGTTAGCACCACAATCAAAGTCACTTCTTGTGCTTTTAGATGCAGTAAGTCACAGACAATTACCACGAGCTGTGAAGCCCAAGAACTTGGGTTGTATGCTGCTCTCCACAAGATCAGCCCACTCAGCCTCTCTCTGAGTGCCCAGGGGTGTGCCACATCGAGAACATATGGTATGCCCTTGCTTTATTGAAGCAAAATAACAAAAGTGGAGTCATTGTTGTCACATTCTCTGTCCGATGATTGGAGATGATGCTTCAATTGCATTTATCTAAGATAATTTAAACAAACCAGAGCACCTGATGCATGACAGCCATCATCACCCCTACTGACAACCATTCTTCCAACTGTTTTCTTCAGCAAAAGAAACAAAATACTAAAACCTAAGTCAGTTTCTCTTATACATCATCAATACTAACATAACTCAAACTCTTACCCCACTTATCCTAGATTTACCTCACTCTGCATTCAGTTCCAATGCTTTATTATGGCAGAATAAACTTATTATTCAAATGCCATTGAGTCTTAACCATAACAGGGCCTCTTGCAGTATAGATATTAAGGACCCTGCTATTGGTAAGATACATGACAATATGGAAACCACTTAGGAATATCTAAGCCACTGTTATTTTTCAAGGTTTGAAAGAACAAAAATGTTAACGATTATAAAATGCAACTCTTACATTGCAAAATTACACTCCATATTTGTATCTCAATTTTAAAAGCAGTGTAACATACAGTGGTGCCAGTGATTAGTTCTTAGCTCCAAACCCACTGTCCCCACACTCTGCCTTATGATGCTGGGGCTGTGACTCTCCACATCCCATTTCTGCTTTCCCAGCTGGCTCTGTGTTTGGCTCCACTAACAGGGGGTGCTAGATGAAGACTGAAAAGGCTAGAGGTAGGCTGACCACATGTCCCGTTCTAAACAGGACAGAAAACAACAGTACTGTCCTGTTTCAAAGGGTACGTCTGGTCAGCTGACTGACACCTTGAATTTACCCCAGTGAGACAAGGTTGACGATATGTACCATCTGAAATGGGGCAGTGCTGTCGTTTTCTCTCCCATTTAAAACTAGAGGAGGAACCAGAAACATATTCCTCCCTGTGGGCTAGCCATCAGTCTTCTTGTTCCTAAGATCTTCCCCCTTGCTATACTTCTTGGCTCCAGAAGCAGCTGTTTCTGTACCACGAGCCCAAAGCAGTTTGGGATACTTCCAACATTTGCAGCCCTGCTGCACCCCTCTCAGAAGTACAGGCACCGGCCTGCTTGTGTTCCTGCTGCAGTGTGACGCTCAGGCCTATGGGACTTTTTGTACGTGGCCATCAACAGTGAGCAGAATTTGAGCTCTGCTGCACCTTTCCTCCAACGTCCTAAATTTCCTTAACCCCAAACTCTTCTCTTTGTTCCTCCAGCTCTAGAAGTGAGAGCCACTTGTCACAGATGCCATCTTGGTGATCATTTTACTTTGTTAAAAATGTTATGCCTGCCCTGTTACTTACAGTTAATATCTACGTTCAAATAACTAATGTGGATTCTGTCTCCTGATGGGCTCTGATGGACTCAATAACCCTATAGGGACCGTGGGACAAGCATTATTGTCCCCATTTCACACGTGTTCGCAACATTGTCTTTTAACCCTGGGAAAGGGCAACTTCAGACTTGAACTCAGTCTTAAACTTTCCTTAGAAACTGCTTCCATGAATAAAGCATTCCTCACAGGTGCTCTGTATTTGCAACCACGAACCATATGTACAACGCATATAAGGTGGTCCAGATGCGTGTGACTATTTAAAGTCAGATCTTTTATAAACTTCAGGTTAATTTTTACATAAAAGTTCTTTCAATCCATTTCAATCCATTCTAATAGTTTTAAAAGTCTGGGTTAAGACATATTCTTATTCCTGTAGTATAATAAATGGTCATGATACATTAAATTTGAACTCACTGAAGAATGTCAAACCATACTCATGAGCTCAATATTTCCTACACAGTTTTTAAAGTGGAATTTAAAAATCTAAAGCAAAATGCCAAGTAAAATGTAGCTCTCGGTATTACATTTGCTGGCTACCAGATATTCTATAAATATGACAACAGATCTTGGAAGTTAATGAGCGCTTCCTGAAGGGGTGTTCAGAAAGAGTTTCCAGACATGGGCTTCCTTACTCTTGTTGGCAAAACAGTATGCTTTTCCCTCCTGTCTGCTCAGTGGATGTGTTTCTAAAGGCTGCTTTGTGTTCCTGTAAATCACAGGAATGCCTTTACAGTACAACTGGAGGGCCTGGCACCAAGTCCTCATCAAGTTGAAGAGAGCTGCAAATACTTCCCCAATGGCCTTCTTCCACAATTGGCAGCATTAGGACTATAAGAAAAAAGTGAAAACAGAAACTACAAAAGCAAATACATCAACTTGTGTTCTTCTCCGCTCATTTCTTTCTAGATCCTCAGGACTGAAACACAGGACAGATTCAAGGTACAATCACATGTGTAGTAACTATGCTATACAAATCCAGAGGGTGCCAAAAAATGTATACACATTTTAAGAAACGAAAAAACTGTATGAAAATTGTAATACTCAATATATACAGATAACAAAAGATGAATACATGTCACGTGTGACTTCTGCAATTACAAGAGGTGCTCAGAGTGGTTACCATCAGCATCCAGACACTTCTCATTATGGCGAACCACTGCTTGAGTAACGCTGACCCAAGTGTCCACTTGTATCACTGCGCATGCCCTTGTGCACATCACACACAGTACAATGGGTCTCAAATTTGTCGTGAATGTGTGCAGTTGTTAGGCGTGCTGGAGGTTCTGTTGCATATTCACATCTCCATTGTACTTGCACAACATTCTTGAACTTCAAATACCACTTCAAAATGGTCTTGCGCTCCTTGAATGACAACCACGCTTCTGCTATTTTCTTTGACTGTCCTGCCTGTCACATGGTGACTCCATTGGATCAATGCCATCTTTTCAAAAAGTAATACATAGATAACATCTCTTCAAATGTATATACATTTTTTGGCACCCCTGGTATATTAAGATATATACTGTGTGATATAAAAATAAATTATTTATTCTTAAGATACATATATGTAGAGACAGATAAATTTAAATATTATTTTTCTATGCTAGACAATATTCCCAAGCCATATGTTCAGACATCTCACCAGGAATTAGACAAATTCACCTGCTAATGTAATAGGATCTGACTTCACTTCCCTTTTGGAGGCTTAAGGTACGTCACTAACAGAGAACGAAGTAAAAAATTAGAAAACAAAAGAAATCCTCACACCTCTCATAATTACTGCCTATTAATTAAACACCTGTGAAAGAGCAACCCTCACGTTTATAGCCCCAACATTATCATTTGACATTGAGAAACTCAAGTTAAACATGGCATTGGAGTTCCCTCTCTGTTGCTGAACAGGGCCTGCTGCAGGCGGGGCCACACCCTACACCAGTGACCCTGTCAAATCATCCGTGGGGGCTTTAGTGGATAACAAGAGGCCTAGTCAGTTATGAACAGAGCAGCTCAGAAACAGAAAGTGATGTCTTGCGAACTCACTACGCACACAACTAAACTCCTTCACACTTGACTTTAAAGATTATCTGTCACTTTGGATCACAGAACACAAATGTGCTATCGCAGAGCCTAAGTTAAAAGGCAAAAAGTCACTAAATGTATTGTTTAAATTGTCCATCGTAAAATAAAAAATGCCTATGTCTTCGGTCTTTAATGGGATACAACTAAATATTCTCCCTCCATTCAGTTAAAATGCGTAAAGGTAATGCGTAGAAATCATGCTGATGTATTCATTCTGGAATTGTCAAGACTTTGAAAACACTAAGATCCCCTGTACGACAGTTTTTACATTGTGCATGTAAGTATTAGCCTCCAGGGAGAACTCCAGTCTCTTCACCTTAATGCTCCTAAAGGCTAAGTCAGGAAGTTGCCATTCTCTTAAGAAGGAATGAATGATCTGGCAGGTTCCAGTACACTGATTGGACCATGTTTTGCAGGGCTGAAGCTTTCAGAGGGCTTAAAAATCAGCCTAAGTGATGGCTTTTCTCTCCACGTTATTTATTCCTTCCATATGGCAAGCTGGCTGAATTGCTGTCCTGGCAAACACCTCTCTTTCTTTCTGTACATCTACATATCTCTACATATATCTATATCTATCTATATATAACAATATCGATAGCTATAACTATATGGATATATATATGTATACACATGCATATATTTATATACATAATGCATATTCAAATGTACCCAGGATTTTCTGATTATTGCCTTTGCTTAGCCATCCACATCCATGTTCTTAAGGGAAAACACTGTGTAAAGGAATATTTGGCATTCCTGATGCACTGGCCATAATATCACAGCACCCTACATCTTTCTCTGATTTCTAATAGTATGCAGGAATAATATAGAGTGTTTATTTTTAAACTGCACAGAATACGATTAACTAGTTTTGTGACTTTGGGCATATCCACTTGCTCTAAGAGTTTAGAAATGTAAATGGTTTCTAAAGTGCTTTCTGGCTCCAAAGTTCTATGCATTTTACCTCTATCAGTTTCTTTCCAATGCTAAGTAAAATTCTGTTCAACAACTCTTGGCAGTCTAAGTAATTTCCCCACTGGGTGATTTCGTTGACATAATGCCACTCAAGGTCGTGGAGCAAAACCCAAAACATCCAGCAAAGCACATAAGAACTCAAGTCAAATGCATATGACCAGTTGGCTGCAGAGACTTGGAACACAACAGCCATAATCAACCTAAACAGACAAATCTCAACAGCAGAGTTACAATCTGCCTTTAATCCAGCATATTGGGTAACATGTGCAGCAAGCTTCTTAGAGTCCTGGGACACAGGCTCAACAAATGTGCACGCTGACTCTTATCCCTGACAATTCAGTGGAATGCCCAGACACGTGGCATAAATCATCTGCCTGACTGTGCCAGCAGCTCTTCCTCCTCTAACTATGTGGCAATTCAGCACAGGTCTGACTGTAGGAGGAACAAGATGTCCATGGGAAAAGCAGGGTAGAAGGATTCTTGAAGTTCTCACCCATTTCCATTTCATTTATGTTATCTGTCCAGATATTCAAGAAATAAACTGGCCTGCACAATTCAGGTGGGGAAGAAAAATTAGAATCATGAATTCCAGTTTTTTCAGAGAACCCAACTATCAAAATGAACCGGCATCATGGAAGACAGACCAAAGGAAGATCTTTAATGCATTTAATACAATATCCTCGCTTTGCAAATTAGGAAACTAACTTAAAGAAGTTCAAGCCTTCATTGGAATATATTTTATTTTGGGTGTACCTTAGATGCTATTAAGCAAATGGGAAATTCTGCTTGTGCACCTTTCAGCATTTAGGGAATACAGTGAAATATACCAAACTAACATAAGCCTAGGGTATCAGTTATCTATTTCTTCACTTTAACAGAACACCTGGATACTTAGTGGCTTGAAACAGCAATGGTGTATTATTCTTCGCAAGTCTGTGAGTTGAGTGGGCAATTCTGTTCATTTCATCTGCGCTCACCCAGGGGCCCAGGCCGCTCCTGGCTTGGCTGGGGCCAGATGCTCTAAAATGGCCTCATTCCCATGCCCAGGGCTTTCGCGAGGATGGCTGGAGCAACAGTAACATCTAAGAGACTCTCTCTCCAAGCCATCTTTCCTGTGGGCTTTTTACATGACTCTGGAAGTATTCCAAGAGGACAAAAGTAGATGACATAAACTCTCTAGACACAGAGGTTCAGTCGTCCTGTTATATCACTACTTCTGCTGCATTCCGCAGGTCAAACTAAGTCATGAGGACAGGCCAGATTCTAACGATGGGGAAGTAGACCCCACTCCTTCACAGGAGGAGCTGCAAAGAGTCTGTGGCATCCCAGACAAAAGAGAGGAGTCAAGAGGTTAGAGGAGATGCGAGTTGGATTGCCTTCATTTTCAACAGAATATATCCCTGGGGACAAAGGGGCCTGCCACTCCCTGTGATCGATTCATGCTTTCAGGTCATTTTTTATTTTGAATTCTAACAAACAGAAACCCTACCAATGCTGTTTCTGTACAAAGTCTGTCTCATAACTGGCAGGCACTAAGCACATAACCATAACAATGGGGGCAGAAGTAGGCACAAGCATGTTTCGCAGAAACTAAAGGAGATTTAGTCAGTTTGTGTGTTAATGATTGCACGTCATGACCTTCTCAGTGGAGGAAACCAATTTCCTTTTTTTAAAAAATTGAATCCATTGACTGCCATGGTAATTTAATTCATTGCATGCACTCTTTTGCACGGAGAATTGTTACGTAAGAACAGAACAGAATTCAAAAGTTACTGGTTTCTGGCAAGACTAAGGCATCCAAGGCCGGTGTGTCTAACTATGCAAACTTTGTGAAGCAATTCAGCTTATCAGAACATGGAGGCAATGAAGTCCAAGTTGTGATCCTTAGATAGGCCAATTAATTCCACAGAGGGAAACCCGTTTTTATAGAAGGATTGCCTTGATCACTCCTTCCTCTCCTGAATTCTTTCCTAATCTCAAAAGAAATGAACAGAATGATTAAAAAAGATGCAATTTTTTTAAATGTTGCATATTCTGATGGGTGCTATAGGACTACAAAAAATAAGAATTATGTACTGTATTTCGCCGTGTACAATGCACTCCTGTGAGTAACGCACACCCACGTTTTTGGCCCAAACTTTCAGGGGAAAAAAACTTTCATTTTAATTTCTTAATTCAAAATTTTATTTGTTTATATTTAGGTATGTGTTTTTGTAGTATAAAATAATTTTAGCATTTCTTTTTTAACATAGTATGGTACAAAAAATTTTATGTAACAAATCCCAAAACCTGAGAACAGATACAAAGTACAAGACATTTTATGTATAATCTTTTTATATAAAGACACTGATTATCATATTCCAGGGTGTCATTTTGCATATGTGTATCATTACTGATTTCTAGAGTTACACTTTTAACTCATAAACATAAATTAAAAAAAATAAAAACATTTATGTAGATAGGGAATTAGTACTACCTATGTAAAACGCACACACTTATTTTTCCCTCACAAATTTGAGCAAAAAAAGTGCACATTATGCACAGCAAAATATGGTAGTTTTAGCCTCCCAGAATTTTTAAGATTGGTAAGGGCACACACAAAAAATGATTATTCAAACAATTAGTTTACAATGTATAAAATGGTAAAGTGCTGGAGGGGAGGTATGAATTACAATCCAAGTTCAAAGGAGGAAGATATTAATTAGAGGAGCTGAAAAGTGTACAAAGGTGGTGACATTGCCCCATACTTTACATGGCAGTGAGATTTTTTTTCCAGAACAGATGTAGAGAAAGGCATCTGAGATGGAAGGGAGAGGGGAGAGAGCAGTGAGTAGTAATTCAACAAAAATGAGTGATTCAGTTTTGTGAGAATGTAGAATCCATATAGAGAAAGTTCATGAGAAATCAGAGTATAAACGTAGTTCAGAGCCCAAATAGAAAGAATTTACCTTGCTTTAGATTTAGAACAAGCTTGTTCAACCTATAGCATGCGGCCCAGGATGGCTTTAAATGCAACCCAATATCAATTCGTAAACTTTCTTAAAACATTAGGAAAATTATGCATGGTCCTCTTTTTGTTTTAGCTCGTTATCATTAGTGTATTTTATGAGTGGTCCGAGATGATTCTTCTCCCAATGTAGCCCAGGGAAGCCAAAAGGTTGGGCACCCCTGCTTTAGAAGAGAATAAGGATCTAGTGAAATAAAGTAACCAGAGTGGTAATTTTAGGAAGATTATTCGCACTGCAATGAATATGGTTGATTACAGAGGGAATGAGTGCTTAGGAAGAGAGGTTAGGGACCTACCGCCATAAACTCCATGCAAATCCTAAAGGTAAGATTCATGGGGGTGGGGGAGGAGCACAAGCACCAATAATGGACAGTTTACTCCAGGAAGGAGATGTGTGGTGGACTTTTCTCAGAGAAAGGAGTCTAGTAAGGAAGAAATAGAAAGCGTACAAAAATGTTTCAAACCAGGAGGAGAAAATGTGAGGGAAATGTGGATAGCCTCACCATTTTCAGGTGTCGAGACTCCAGCTTCTAGAGACAGGGCACCTGAGGACTCTGGGGACTTCACCGGGATGGGCGCATGGGGGCCGTGACAAGGCAGGAGGAGAAAAGCAAACAGCAGGGAGCGAGCGGCTGAGAGGAGACATGACGACACTCTGCAGGAGAATCCAGACAGCAGGCTTCTGCAAATTTCTCCAGGCACACTCGGTCCTTCAGGAAGATGAAAGTGACCGAGCGATGGAAATCCTCCAGGATGGATCAAGAGAAGGAGGTGAGAGGACCCAGGGTTTTGCGGGAACATTTCTCAAACATTCTCATTGTATGGTTCTGGCTGAGTAAGGAGATAGGGGAAACCGGGCTGCGAGGGGCGGACTGACAGGACAGTGGGGTGGGCGTGCTGGGCCCCCCTCCACGGGAAAGCGAAGGCCAGGCTCTGAAGGAGTGACCAGGAGCTGGGACAGTGGAAGGTGGCTGTTGTGCTGCTAGAGGTCCACGGCAACCCATCACCTCTCCCGAGCAGCACTCCAGCCTGCTCGCTTCTCCTTAGACAACAGAATGCCATCTTCAGATAACGAGGAGACCTCACCTCCCACTAGAAAAGCCCGCAGATTCGTGAACATAAGCTGGGTTGGTGAATGAAGTGATACTTGTATTCTGCACCAGCATCTTAGGATTTTGTGCTTTGGTTTAGAATAATTATTTCCTCACCTCTTACTAGTTTGTAACTAATTTCAAACAGAAGATCATCTATAGAAAATAAGAGGACATACTACGTATAACAAATACTCATGTGCCTATCACTGATCTAATCATCACATTTTGCATATTCACTCCTGTCCTACTTTTCAAGAAAGACACATAAAGAAATACATCGAGCCTTTTGTGTGTCCTTTCTTAACCCCTTCCTTCTTTCTCTAGCACCAAAAAGTTACTGTCCTGTATTTACTTTTTATTGTTTCTATGCCTGTTTTACATATTTAATAAATATGTATGCATCCGTAACCTATTTTAAAATGTCTTTTTTTTTTTTTTTTTTTGGTATGTGGGTAGCTCCCTGACTGGGAATCGAACCCAGGCTGCAGCGTTGACAGCACCAGCGCCAAAGCCTTAAGCCACTACACCATCAGGGAACTCCCCTAAAATGTCTTATTTTTAACAATGTATGTATACAGTTCATTCATTTTAATGGCTCTAATAATATGAATATACAATTAATTAATTCATTTTATGTTAATGAGCATTTAGATCTCTAGCAATTTTATACCAATACAAAAAAAGTTTGCAAAGAAATTTTAGGAGACTGGATGGCAAACCTCTCTGAACATTACGACTGGAGGGTTTTTTAAAAATCCAAATGCCCCATTCTAGGGCTATGTATGCCCCTCTGTTTCGCATCGTAACAGACCTACAGAATGAGTTAAGAGAAAGTTACTCCTGGATAGTCAAAGGGGACAAGCCACTGCTGCCTTACGAAGCACACCAGACACCCTGAGGACTAAGAAGAATCAAATCTTGACAGAATGAAAACATTTCCCACCAACACCCCAACGTGCAGGTAACACGGGTCAGGCAGTCCTGTTCTAGAGCAGGGATGCTCAAATGTGGCGGAGCATTAGAATCTACTGGGGAGGTTTCAAAACTCTGCGTATCCCAAGGCTGTACCCCAATCCAATTCAATTAGAATATCCAGCAGTAAGATCGCATCAGTGCTTCCCCAATCTCCCCAGTGATCCCAACATGCAGCTGGCGCTGCGAATCATGTTGAGCAGGGTCTCCCAACCTCCCCCGGTGACGGAGTCACCTTTAGCACTTGTTCCTAATGCACATCCCCAGGCCCCCGACGTTTCAGTGGCCGGCCTGGGAAGCTGCATACACCTAGAGGCAGAACTGCTGTGTCTCAGCGGAACAGTGGTGGGAAGGCTACTCTAGAGCCACCTGACCAATTCTCTGGCACAGCGGATCCTGCCTTTCCAGACAACGCCCACGTCTAAGTGGCCGTTCTGACCTGTTACTGCAGTGGTCGGTCTGGCTGGAATCAGGCAAATCAGTTCAGATCCTTCAGAAAAGGACCCCAGGGGTATCATGGCAGCCTCCTGAAGGGGTCCGTGTCATAGCTATTGTGGGGGCTGTCATACCATTCCACATACGAGTATCCTATTATCCGTGGTGCCAGGAAACAGCCTTCGAGATTTCAGCCGCAGAATTGCTGACCTTTGTCGAACACGGGGAAAGAGGACGGGTCCTGGAGCCAGACCGCCTGGGCAGACCCTCGCTCCACTGGCAACGATCTGTGCAACCCGGGACGCACGCTCACTCCAACCACACTTCTGTTGCTTCATTTGCAAAAACCGTCCCCACCCTCATGTTGCTGTTACAAAGATTACGTGATTATAAACGTCTAGCATTTAGGTACTTGAAAAAGATGTTTTCAAGTGATTGCTATTACCAGTTTACACTTCCCAGGTGTCCCTTCATGCAGGTATTCTTGCACGTTTATCATCTAGGGTTCACCCCACTTTCACCACCCAAATTCCTTTATTTACATCGATTATAGCAAAGACAAAAATGAAGTGGTAAAAATATCAAAAGTATTAAAGCTTTCACCAGATAAAAGTGTGTGTTTTCCAAAATATATTAAGTGCCACTCTCTTTTTCTCGTCATTCTCAACAAATAATGGTGAGAGACAATAATTTAAAAATAATACATTGACTGTGTCTCTTTTAGTTTAATGCTTTTCAGCTATTGTGATTCCATTTTTTTCAAGGATCTCTAGGTCTTGGTATCCCATAACCTACTTTAATAACTTGTTGTAGAGTTAAAAATAACTCTTTCAGGCAGGAAATTCTTTTTCTATGTCAAAGATTGTCGGTCATGCTGAACTTTAATCCATTTTCTCTAGGTTTGGCCTTTGTGTGCATTTTAAAAAATGAATTTGTGAAAACTATTATTACTTAGTATTTATTGTAAAAAAAAAAAACAAACAAACCTTCAACTCTTTCAAAGTTATACTAGAATGTTAAAATAAATTTCCTTTTGAGTTAAAAATTTTTATATGCAGTACTTGTAAAGAAATACTAAAGGAAATGTTATTTGAGGTGATTTTAAACATCAAACGGCCCATTACAGACACTTCACTCGGGATTCTGGTAGCATGTACGTGAATTCTGACCCTACTGTTAATATGAGTATATTATACACACACCAGCAATTAAGATAATTTCAAAGGTCACTGTCTAGAAGAGTGAACAAACAATCTAGCAGATATAAAGTGTCAAATTACAATATTTGCTCACTTACAATTTTTAACAATGTTCAGTACTCTGTCCTGTCCCTGAAAAGCAGCTGGTCACCTAAACCATCTGTTCTTTTGTGCTAGATAGGAAGATGTCAAGATGTTTCAAACTTATCATGACAGAAGCAGACACAAGATTCAAAAAATTGACAGCAAGGTATCCTGGAAATACATCTCAAGTATTTTTATTTTCAAGGCCTACTTCCTATTACAAAGCCAAAGTGTAGTTACTGATACACCGAGAATAATTAATACGACCATCCCTCCGTAGGCTGTGAAGAATTTAGGTCATTTCAGGGATGGGATAATGTCTATGTTAATTCAGCAAATCCCATGGGACCCATCCAGATCAGAGCTTCACTGACTGCAGGGAAGAAAACTGTAAGTTTAAATCATGACTGTGGTAACTACAGTGATGGAATATCTTATAATTATATTCATTCACACACACGAAAATAAGAAAAAGTGATTATCATTTGTAAAATGTTAGGTGAAAAAGTAGATCCCAAGAGCTATGTAAAGAGTTTTAAAATTTTACCAAAGTGACTCAAAATCTGTATTAGTGCTTTCCCTATAAGAGCTAAGTTTGCACCAGGGGTAAATAGTTATATATACACATCCATGTCACTATTATTTATATAGTTTTTTTGTGTGTATCTATTCTTTGCATGTCATTCTTGATGCTTTCTCTTTACCTCAATTACTTTCCCTGTTGCTCAACAAGTCTAGTTGATTTTTTTTTCCGAGTATGTCTAAAATCCAACACCTTCTGTCTGTTCCACTGCTAGTATGCTGGTCCAGCAACCATTATTTGTTCCACTGGCTCACCCCAACCCCTTTTGGTCCATATTGCACATACTCGTAGTAACTAAAGTGATCATTTAAAAATACAAATAGAATTCTGTTTCTCCCCTACTTAATGCCATTCAGTGGTTTCCAAAAATCAGATAAAATTAAATCAAAATATCTGCAAGATTTTGCATGAGCTGACCCTACCTGAATGGTTTTAGTAGGTGAGACAGGCACTGCTATTTGCCCAACTCTTGTCATTTGCCACTTCTTCCTGATTACGAGAACCTCAATTTTGTTAGGACTGGCCACTTTCCCAGTTTTCCTTGTAGTTAGAGTTGGCTACCAGATTTCAATCAATGAGATGTAAGGAGATGTATGAGGTGGGACAACTATCTTCATGAACTCATCCTAGAGAAAGTACTACATACCTCATTGCTGAAATCACTACGGTCACCTTCGAAGTACTCCCCTTGGGAAGCTATGCAGCAACGCCAACTTGCCATTGTATAGTGCTGCCAACGTAAGTGCAAGGTGGCAAATTTACGAACTTAACTGTCATATTTTGAGGTCGACAACAGCTCTGATAGCCATTCCAGAAAAAGAGTTCCAAAATTGCTTTGAAGGGTGGACGAGGTGCTGGCGTCAGTGCATAGCTTCTTCCCAAGGGGAGTGCTTCAAAAGTGACCATAGTGATTTCAGTGATGAGGTATGTAGCACTTTCTCTAGGATGAGTTCATGAAATTACTTGTCTGCCCTCATATACACTGAGGGACTTCCTTCAAGTGTCCAACTGAATATCACCTACTCAAAAATGCTTCCCATAACTACCCTTTATAAAATTAAATTCTGTTCATTTCTGTCTCAAAATCCTTTCTCTTTAGAGCACTGACTGCAGTTTGGAATTATGTGATGAATGTGTTGGTTGGTTTGTGTCTGTCTGACTTTCTGAAAGTTCTGTGAGAGTAATGAACATTTATACCTGACTTCCAGCTGTATATAGTCACCTCTTACAGTAACAGGAAAATATCAGTAGGTAAGATAAATCTTGGTGGACAAGAGAATCTATCAAATAGTAAGTTTCATTTATAAGTACTTATCTACATTATACACTGTACTATAAATCCATTATGTCATTTGTCTCATTTTATTTTGTTGAAGGTCTCATGCTTGGTGCTGTGGAAAATATAACAGTAAATACAACATGCCCTCAAGCAGTACACAGACTAGTGCGAAAGAAAAACATGCATATTAATAACCACAAAGGGTGGCAGGTGATATAAACATGGCACAGATGCGGTGGGAGTTCAGGGCAGAGAGCCATCCCTAAAGACTCTAATGCTGGAAAGGTAGCCTGGGAGACTCAGTTGCCCATGACGGTGAGTATCATCTCAGTAGAGGTAAAAAATGAGGATGAGTGGGCGGGAACAAAAGCAGAACAGACAGAAGGAACTCCAAAAGCACTTTCAAAAAGTACAGGTTGATGTGAGCAACAAGAAGGTAGCCATTAAAAAAGAAAAATAAAAAGATGCAAAGCAAACAGATCATTCCTATTTGTCCACTTCCTGTAACACCTTACTTCAGGAGACATGTGGTGAGGACCCAGTTTGGTCTTAGGAATAAGGGTAACCGTGCTTAAATAGGCTGATCCAAGGAAACATGCCACAGAGATGGAAGAGGAAGCGGGCTGGGAACCAGGGTGTGACATCCTGCACAGATTCCATCAAATTCCTCAGTGGAGTTGAGGGTACGTGAGAGGCTGGAGTAGTTAACACAAAAATTACATGAATCCTAATTAGAAACCCATAAAGATGGAAAAGAAAGAAATCAGTTACAAGGGTAGGAACCCAGATGATTGGACATTTAAAAAAAAAAGGTGAAACAAGAAAAAGGAAGAAAATATAGCTTTAGAATCAGTTTCAGTTACCTATGAGAGAATATGATATTACACATATGTACACACACACATCCCACATGAGCATTCATGACAATCTCTCCAATCATTACAAAAATACGTTGCAGTGGATTGTCTATTTCATGTGTATGTATCAATTTAAGAAACTTCCAGGACTGCTCCTCCAATTTTTTCATGCAATTAACATAAATAGAAGGAATTTATGTGACATTATGTGTACATATGGAAACACACAAGAATATATGTATGTATATATATTTACATATACATACATATATTCTACATATATTTTATATGTATGTATATATATATTTATACATTGACACTCATCTATTTCAAAATACGTTCTATGTCTCACAGACTAGTCTTAATGCTTAAAGTGTATCTGACCCTCCCAATTCCTCTGAGGAATACATAATATCATTATTCTGCAGCACCTCTCATAGATAGGAAATAAAGGTAAAGAGATAATATAACCTGCCTAAAGCAATAGAGTCAGTGAGTGCTCAAAGCGAAGCAGAACCAGGATTTCACAACTCCATTGAGTCTGGGATCTTCCTATTAGGCTCGGCCCAGCACGCCGTCACCGCGTCTTGCAGCCTTAGCGGAACGACGAAGCTGGCGTCTCGTACAGAACGCCGTCCGAGATCCATACATCACAGTTCTCCCAAAGGCTTTTCAGATAGTATCTCATTTGTCTTCCAGCAGCACCGAAAGGTAAGCAGGGGCAGGTAGGTGCATCTGCATCCTCCAGGACAGATTATCTGAGGTCAGCAAGGGCGAAGTCACAGCGGACGGCTGAGCTGTGGCAGGGACGCTGGCACCCCAGTGGCTGCATCCCTCCCAGAGTTCTGTCTGCTGCTCAGCCCTGAGCGGAGGGCACAGAAGCCGGTGGGGGTGGGGTGTGAGGGTGGGGAGATTCCAGAAACAGGATCGAGTTCTCCTGCGTCACCGTTACTCTCTCCAACATCCCTCTCTTGTGCCCTCTGCTCCCGGAACTGTGGAAGGCCAGGTGACAGATCTGAAATGGGACTCTTTCCCGTGCTCCAAATTGATGATAAAGGCAAAGAAGGGGAAGTATATAGGTACCCCGTGTTCTAATGAGCACTGCAAATAAGGGCTCCTCACCTTTGGAGCTTCCCAAGGTAGCCAAAGTAGCCCTAGCACCCCCAAATATTAGTGTCCTGACTTCCCTCACCTGTCTATTTAAAAAAAAAAAAAAAAAAAGGGAAGCGAGGAAAAGAGTCATTGAGAGCCACAGATTTCAGGCCTAATGGGAAGTAAAATCTCCCCATCGAACATGCTAAATAAAGGAATCTGCGAGAATCCTCAGTAGAAACCGGGTCCTTCTAGCCTTTCGGCTCCCCTCAGTGTGGGGTACCCCCGGGCTTCCCTGCATCTAAGTAAACTGACCAAAGACAAAAGGCAGAGGGAGGTGATTTCAGGGTTGCGGCTCGTCCTTCCCATTTGGCTCCTGTCACCAAGGGGGCATCTTGGAAGAGAGCTGGACGGGAAACCCCCACCAACACCCCGCACACAGGACTGCCAGCCAGGGGAGGGGCTGCCGGGTACCTGACCGGGCTCGGGTTCAGGACACCAGACGGAAGCCCCCACCCGCCCCACGAGCTCGGGCACGCCGCCCGCCAGGGAGCCAGCATGGCGGGAGAGAAAGGGGCAAGCCTGGGAAGCAGCCTCGATCAACACAGGAGGTTACAGCGGCGGCGGTGGCAGCCAGGGAAGAGACAACTGTTCTTGGGCCTTTTTCTTCCTATCTTAGCGCACAAGGAAAAGTGAGAGAAGACTGGCCAAAGTACGGCCTACCCATCCCCCTCTGGGCTCCCTGCTGAAGAACAGCGAGGAGACGAGACGAGGAACCCACACTCCCTCCCCCTGATGTTGGAAGTGGGGGAAGTTTTGTAAAAGAAATGAGACTGCGATTTTCAACCGGCCGGAATCTGAGAAATGACTTGAGAGTTGCGGTACTCGCTTAGGACGTCCTTGAGGGAGCTGCTACCCAGCTGGGAAGAGGAATTGGACATAACACAGCAGGGGGTCACAGACTGGTGAAAAATAAAACCATTTCATCTTTGTTCCCCACTGAGCTGAGCCCTCTCCATAAACTAGACATACGCAGATGCAAAAATCAGCTGAGACCATGAAGGCTTTAGCAGTGAAAGAACATTATCTATGCTTCTCCACGGAGATGATTGACTAGAATAAAAACAATCCATAAGGAACAGGCAGAAGAAGAAATACAAAGACACGAACAGCCGCAGCCCACTCTGTCGGCAGAACCTGCAGTTTCACTCAGATGTGAGCAGTGCACGGCGATGAATCTGAAAAGGTTTACACTTGACGCTACGAGGAACATTTATTTCAGGCGTGCGGCGACATCAATTACATGTGATGAGTATTCACATTAGTCATCTCACACAGCAGCTCATTATAATGCATGTGCTCTGCAAAAGCAGCCAAGAGTCGGTGAGGCATAAAACCACAAGGCATCATTATAAAGCATGCATCACTATATTTAGCAAAAAAATCACATATTTACAATAGTTTCCTTCTCCAAATTTGCTAACACTGGTCAAAGTTATCCATTCTTTTCCCACTCACTCAGGGTCACTTTCATTTGACCTTGCATACTGATTGTATAAATCGATCCCAAGATTACCTGAATTCAACGATCATTTAAAAAAATGTTTTCCCACATCATAAAATGACAACCATAATTATTGCATAAAATATTAAAGAATAGATAGCACTAGTAAAATATTATTAGAGGCAGCTAATTTTTAATTTAAGTAACTCAATAATTAAGTTTCTGCATGAGAATAAGGTAAATTACATGAAAAAGGAGAAATAGAAGGCAACCTGATTATATAAATGACTATTTTAGAGTTGCAGGGAAATTGTCACTCCATAGTCCACATGCAGCTTAGCATTATTGCTCATGGTGTCTGATGCAATA
Organism: Lyroderma lyra; assembly: GCA_004026885.1. Classification (NCBI taxonomy): domain Eukaryota; kingdom Metazoa; phylum Chordata; class Mammalia; order Chiroptera; family Megadermatidae; genus Lyroderma; species Lyroderma lyra. Next base: position 148,171 of record PVJL010003367.1, read on the forward strand.
CAAATAAGATGATTTGGTGTGAATTCGATTCAGTTCGATTTCCTTAGTGCATCCTGTGAGGGATACAATGTGCTGAAGGTTGACGCAGACTGACAAAATGCAAAGATGAATTAAGACATAGTCAAGGAGGAAGAACGAGTGGAGCAGGTACAATGTTCTCAAGTTTGAAGGGATCACCATCAGCAAAATGCTAGGTAACAAACCTATTCCCCAGACTAAAGCAGGGTGTATCGCTGAATCAGTCAGGACTTCCTGAGAAACAGATGACATGCTCAAAATGGTTTAACTGGACAGGATTAAAGGAAGGGGCCACCTCATAGGAGATTTGAGAGCTGCCAGAAGGGTCTAGGAAGTATCTGGGTGGTAGCCGCAGCAGGAGTGGGAAGGGCTAAGGGAGGGGCCACGTTTACTGGGGACCTGCTGAGACATGGAGCCAGGCGTAGTGGTTGCAGAGCTGGACTGGAACTGGGGGCAAGAGAAGAAAATGAGCAATTACAGAGCTTAAGCCAGACTTAAACGTGGGAGACAGGGCTCCGGATGTCAGATTTCTCTCTCTTTCCTGCTCAGATCTCTGGCAGCACCTCACACTGGCTCGGCCCTGTGGCCAGCCGAAAGCAAGGGAGCTCAGGGTCCTGGGATGAGAGAGGCAGGAGCAGGAGGGAGAAGTGTGGAGAAGACCTAGACTGACGCTGGGGTGTGGCAGGCAGGGGCGGGACAAACTGAATAACCAGCTCCTTTGGCGATACAGGATGTAAGACAGAGTAGATGAGACCTCTCTTAATGGATAGTTTGAGGTTTCAAAAATCTGCTTTGACAATGAAATGAGGTACAAACACCGAATGTAGGAAATTTAGAGATTCCAAAGAACATATTAAAATACTGCAGTCCTCTAAACACCGGCCATCCCGACACTGAGAGTCCACAACGCAAACCATAAATTAAAAGTAAGTGCCAGACCACGTAAGCTCCCTTCCTCTTCCACTGCTGGGAGTAGGACCCAGAGCTCTTCACTGCTTTGGCGCAAGAGGCACGTTCTCTCCCCTAATTCAGCGCTTATACCCTTACCTGCATCTCTCCTTGTCTTCAGAGCATGAATTTGTCACACATTAGGCACTTAACTGACAAACTGTTCTACACACTTCTGGTGATTCAGGAGACACACAGAAGGAAACACGGAGAGCTGGAAAACGTAATGTGTAATTCTGATTAAATGGAATATTTACATTACAGACAAGCGATGATGAGTGTACTTGGGATTAGAAAATGTAATGGACATAAAATTCTGGTTCAATGAAACATTTACATGAAGGACAAGTGATGATTAGGTCTACCTAGGGTTAGGGAAACGAGAGCTGCACAGTGGGGTATACCCCCTCCCCATATGACACCTCATAGCTGTGCTCAGGAAGACTGGGGGGAGAGGATGAACTGTGAGCAGCTGTTTCATGGAAGGCCTGGAAGAACGTCTTGATCACTAACACCTGGCTATGAACAGACGCTTCTCAGTAACTCCTGGCTTTGGTGAGGCCACTGAATTCCTTGGAGTTGACATCGTTAGTTCCCTTCATTAGTCAGCTTCATGCCCCCCATCATTTCCCAGGACTCCGCTCAAGACAGGTACTAGGTTTTTCGTAGTAAAGCGAAAGGTGTGAGGGCTTTGGCAGGTGGGGGACAAGTGAGGTGGTGGGGCTGCTCAGGACTGAGCAGGCAGTGATGACAAAGACTACACACAGAGCTTCCCTCTGAGAACACTGTTTGCACCTCTATCTCACAGCAACAAGGAGCACAGGAGACCCGCCGAGGAATCTCGCGAGGATTCTGGTCATGCTGGCTGCTTGACCGAGTTTTTTACATCAGGAGGCTTGATTCACCGAGGATAATGTGTATGTGCCACAGGATATTAAAAAAAGAGGCAGAGAAATAACTACTCTGATACCTTTGGTATCAGTTATGAATATTAGCTCTTAACTGTAATCTAGGTATAAGAAAATAAGACAAACTTCTATCTTTTAGGTGACACTCTAAATAGAAATCACCCTAGAAATACAAAAGTCAAATATTACCTGGCCAGGGATATTGCAGGTCTTCATATTTAGAAACAAAAAGAATGTTCACTGGGATCATTTAAAATGTTGGAAAAGAAAAAAAAAAGACCTCTTTCATACATCTGCCACATAAATAGTGTCCTCAACCCTTGCAGCATCTCCCTGCTGGGGGAGGCCGTCACTCAAAACCATGGCATCTGAAACAGAGTGATGGTCTACCTGGAGCTTCTAATTCAGAGAAGTACAAGCATACGGCTGCAGGAAACGTGACTTAAATTTAATAATCCTTTGGAACAGGCTAACACACTCATTAACACAAGGATCCCCATGTTTATGTTTACTCTCAGGGAAAATGCTAAATGAACAACTAACAACCTCCTTCAAGTGTCCTCTTTAGAATCCCGTGAGGAAATTCTGTTCGCACCATGCTTTTACCAAGGTCCTTGTTCTCGGCTTCAATAAATGCTACTAATTATTTTTTGTATTATATCATGAGAATTCAAGAGGTGATATGATGTGTTAGATCATAAAATAGAATTATCTACATCTGGAATGCTTCTCATTTGCTTCTCTAGGATGAATATTCTGTATCTTTTTATTGATTAACATCTTGGGTTAGTTTGTTCAACTGTAATATATGTTTATATAATTATATGCAGTCAATAGGAGATATCTAATTTGACTTCATTGCACCCTTTCCTTTCCCCCACTAGTTATTCCTATCTCCATCCATAATGAGAGTTCAATAGCTTTGGGGTGGTTAATCACTACATGCATTGTCCTACCTTTGTTCAAGTGGGTTAAAGATGGAAACATGATTGTTCTTTAGCGTACAACTTCATGGAACTTCCCTTAATTCTTTAACTCATCCTTTACATGCAGTCTCTTACAGAAATTGTCAAATGTGGACCAGCAGGAATAAAAACAACTACATGTGTGGAACCTTGTGTGTCAGGAACTCTGCTATGGGCTCAACATGATGAATTTAATACACCTAACCCATGATGGGGGGTCTATTCCGGCCTCCACAGAAGAGGAGACCACAGTTTTAGGGATGTTAATTAACTTGCTAAGGTCACATGGTTAGTAACTATCAGTGCCAGAACTCAAACCCAGATCTGCTTCTCAACAAGGTTTGTGGTCTTAATCTTACGCTCTATTGTCCCCTATTAAATAATGCATAATTAACAATCCTCAATTACACCAGAGATGCTTGGCTGAAAGTCTGAGAATTTATGCCAAGTTCACGGCTCTGTCACTACAATGGGATTAGAGATTTACCCTTGCTATGCAACTGTATGTAGCTTATGCATTTGGCCAGATCCCAGGGTGTTCTCCAGGCTGAGGGGAGTGGTTATGGTTTGGGTATCCCTTATATCCCTTATAAATTTAATCTTGGGCCAATGATAGTAAAACACAGCAACAGAAAATAGAGAGATTGAAATACTGCTTGTTAGGCCTGTTGGATGAATAAATAAGGGGAAGTCAGTCACTCAGTGTATTTCCTGTCCCTCTCTATCAAGATATCCAAAAATATAAAAGACTTCTCCTTAGCCCTGCTGTCTTTGCAACCACAGAAGCTCTCCAAAACCATGTAAGTCATTTACAAAGACAAAATAACCCATTAAAACAAAGATAACTGTCCTTGCTTCTGGAATTAAAACAGTGAATTCTTTCTTATATATCCTCCAACTAACACTGTAAAGTTGTCACAATTATAATAATAAATTATTTGGTATCAAGTGATGGTTCTCTGTATCTCTAAATGGTTACAAGCTATATAGGCATCAGTTGTTATTATATGGAACGTGGAAGAAAAAGACATTAATTACTAATATTTCATGACTGAAAGAATAGGGATGTCATTGTCTAAAATGTTGACTATTAGAAAAGAAAGCTATTTCTTGGGTTTGAAGACAATGAATTTAAGTTGATAATGATAGTGTTGAAAATACCAGAATTTAACTCAGTGTTTGGAATCATAGTCCTCAAAACCAAATGCATCCATCCCTAATTTCCATGTTCCAGGGATATTTTTAAAAGCCTCCATTACAGCCAATGTCCACCAGTATACTTTGAAAAATTCCACCTCTTATGCAGCACAAAACCACTGCATGATGAGTTTCCATGGGTGTTGTCTAGACTAGTGGTTCCCAACCTTTTTCCAAGTGTGGACCCCTCTGAAGCCCATTTCTACAAATTGTGCCCCTTGTTTTTAAAACAGCTGTTTTTAAACACTGACACTTTTGCTCAGTGACTATCTTAACATAAAATAGTAAAAATGAGGTAATAAATTAGGAGAAAAAAATTACTACACTGAAAATGCAAACCACAGATTCAATTTTACGATATTCATAATGCAGTTCAATATTGATAATGATGATCAAGTATTTAAACCTTAAATTTAAAAACTACTTAAAAAGAACCACAATTTAAGACAACTCACTTATTTTTACCCCATCAGTAACTAAACTGATTGAGCAGTCTGGCTACGACATGTTTATGTTTGGGGACGTTCTAGAACCATCACAAACTGATTGTTCTGAAACCGTGCCCAATGATTGGTAGTACAGTGGTTTGAGGGGAGGGTTCACAACCTCGCCCTCACCAATCATTATTCGCTAATATGATCTAATTTCAAAGTGTCTCCATTAACAGTGACTCAAACTTAGCATTTATTGTTCCATAACTAATGTTTTGCATTTTTTTACTTGTTTTTTCACCATTACTGATTATTTTCCGTGTATCTTTGAATGGCCCACCATGTACCCCGGAGGGTATGCGTACCACCATTTGGGAACCTACAGTCTAGAGTTCTAGACTCATTTAGATATACCTTCAAAAAACATCACCTTGATAAAAGCAGTTCAAACCAAATAGGTTCCCCTAGTCTTCTATCTACATAATATGATACTGCATATTAGAGAAAAGGAAAGTTTACATACTATAATAAAGGTAGCAAGTATCACTTGGATTTGGTTCTGCAATGAAAAAGTGCAGTTTGGAAGGTGTTTCAGTGATGGGTGCCTTCCCGCCCACCCGAGTCCCTGCTTTGTTTCCAGTCTGACTTCTGACAGTAGGTGGGAACGTGTGCCTCTGACTGAGCCAACAGACACATTCACCAGGACAAAACATCAGGTTGATCACATCCTTTTTATTCCTATCATCAGCAAGGGTGTTTCCTCTCCAGGAAGGAGTATTGGCTCAGTCTTCTGGAAGTAAATGCCCAAGTATCTACAACACCGACTCCTGCTGCCTTGATGTCACCACAGATAATGTCTCACATGACGACTTAGGTAGACTTTACTTCACTCTCAGCCTTGAACCAAGGGCTTACCTCTGTATCTGCCCACAAATAAATACACACAGACAAGGGCATGAAGTGCACTTCTCTTCTGGACTTGAAATACAGAGGGTTTTTAACAGAGTCATTTCTTTTCTTTGCCAAAACAGGAATCAGCCTCGAATAGCTGCAGGCTTTAACATCACTGTTTTGAAAATCTGACTCTATGTTCGCCAGCATAGCGGAAAGAACTCTGATTGAAGAGCCAAGCCCTGTATGTGTCATAAATTCTATTTTTGCATCTATATTGAATAAATCGGTGCCCTTTCATAAAGCAGAAAGTGTCTGAGAAGATGAATACAGCAACAACATGTGACCTTTGAAGGTTCTGAAAACCTAAGATCATAAATCTCAAATACTTAGAGAAAAATACATTTGAGCGATAGATAGTGTTAGAATTGTTCTTTGGAGACCTAAAATATACAGGTAAAAACAACCTTGTCAGAAGATACAACAGGCAATGAATATTATTTACCATATTTTTTATAGCCATTTAAAATGTAGTGATTAAGAAGCACACAGACTCTGGAGCTACATGTCCTGGTGCCTCAGTTTCCTCATCTGGAAGATGGAGATGATACTAACGGTATCTACCGCTTTGTCTTTTTTGAAGATTAAATGAGCAAGTATGTAGAGCCTAGAAAATGGTGTCTGAGGATAACCAGTGCTATCAAGGAATTTTTATTATGATCAGGATGACGATAAAACACATTTAAACATCAATATATAGGGTAAAGAGTCATTTACAAAATACTATCTTTTAGCATACTGATGTTTGGGAGTCTTTGTGCAGTTATTATTAAAGCAAATAAACAAAAAATAAAATAAAACTTTTCCAAGGTTAAAGATGGCACTAAAATATAAGTATCCTCATCATCATAGTAATATTAAGAACAGGAGCAAAGGATGTGGAGGACAAGATGGCGACCGGAGAGGAGGTCCCTAAAGCCTCTCCCAGAAAACACAATTGAACGGCCACCCAGGAGCCAAGAAAGAGGACCTTTGGTGACAAAAAACGGCAGCTGAGACATCCACGCATCCCAAGTAAACACCTAAAGGTTGGAGAGAAAGGGGCGAGCAGGAGAGAGGGGAGGGAGCAAAGACGGAACGCAACAGGTCCCGATAGTGGCTGACTGCAGTACATGGGAGGGGAAAGCCAAGGGGCGACAAGAGGGAAAGCCCTAGCAAAGCGGCAGAATAAGTGGGAGTCCGTTGGGGAGCTGGGCTGGGGAGCTGGAATTTGGAGCGGCGAATTGGGGACAGACCTTGGGAGCCAGCCTCTGGAACTCTTGAGTGGTAGCAGGGCTGAGCGAGGACTCTTAACTGCAGAGACGACATCTTGGCTCTAGGCTCCCTTGGAACCCACAGCGCAGGCGCTGCGCGGCTCCTGCACAGGGCTGCAGTTCCTGGTCTCGGCCCACTGCGGGGGCAAGCCAGCTGCTCCGCGGAAAACGCACGGCCCCTACACAGACGGGGCTGCGGCTCCCATTCAGGCCCGCTGCGGAGGCGGGCCAGTTGCCCGCGCGGCATGCGCGGCTCCTGTGCGCAGGGCTGCGGCTCCCATTCCCTGCCCGCTGCAGAGGCTGGTTGGCTGCCTTCCTACCGAGGGGTCAAACCCACAGCTTCGGACTTGTGTGCATGCCTGCTGGCGCGCCTCTGGGTCCTAAAAGCAGTGCGAGCCCGCAAAATGTGCCCCAACATTTGACCACGGAAGCAGGCCCAGGAAGAAAGGCGGATTTGATAGCATTCACCCCAGCCAGCAGGAGCAGCCTGGGCCCACAACACCCAGCTTCCCTAGCATAGGGCAAAAGGTGGAGCTTCCCCGGTGTGCCTTTTGTTGGCCTACCCCCTTTCCTACAACCTCCCCAACCAACTAACTACAGGAAGTGGAGGGACCATGATAGATATGCACCGCCTCCAAACGTAGCAGGAGACCAGAAATAAGAAATAAGCAACCCCTCTCTCTCCCAAAACTTGCCCCCCCACGTGTCTGCCCTACAGCAAAACACCACAAAAGTACCAATCTGGGCTCCTGGGCACTACTCAACATAACGCCCTCATGTCAAAGAGGAAGCACCCAGCAGACAGGATGAATTCCTTAAAAACTAAAACTCCTCAGAAAGAACAGGAAATTTATCAAGACAGCTTCTTAGACCTAGAAGTTTCCGAATTAAGTGATAGAGAATTTAAAGTAGCCATTCTAAAGGCTGTGAGAGAAATGAAAACATACTGGCAGAGCACCATGGCTGACATAAACAACATAAAAAAGGACATGAATTGCATAAAAAAGGAACTCCATGAACAAAAGGAACAATTTAACAAAGAAATTCAAAACATAAGGAAGATTGAGATGGAAATGCGAGAAATAAATAATACAATAAAAGAAGTAAGAAAGGAAATAACTGCCATAGGAAACAGGGCCAACCAGATGGAGGAAAAAATTAGTGATATCGAAGATCAGAACATGGAAACAGCTCAGAAAGAGGAAGAGAGGGAATATAGATCCAAAAGGATTGAAAGAACTCTACAAGAACTATCTGACTCCATGAGACAAAACAACATCAGGATAATAGGAATAGAAGAAGGGGTAGAGCATTCTACAGAAAGCATACTCAAACAAATAGTAGATGAGAATTTTCCAAACCTATGGAAAGATCTGGAACCCCAAGTTCAAGAAGAAAACAGATCCCCTAGATACCTGGACCCTAACAGATCTTCTCCAAGACACATGGTACTAAAGATGTCTAAAACTAAAGACAAAGAGACAATTCTTAAGGCAGCCAGGGAAAAAAGAACTATAACATTTAGAGGAAAACCCATCAGGCTGGCATCAGATTTCTCAGCGGAAATTCTGCAAGCCAGGAGGGAGTGGAGTCCAATATTCAAAAATTTAAAAGAGAGGAACTTCCAGCCAAGAATAAATTATCCAGCAAAATTATCTTTCAGATATGAAGGTGGAATAAAGACTTTCTCAGACACACAGAAGCTGAGGGAATTTGCCAGCACAAGGCCAGGACTCCAAGAAATACTGAAGGAGGCTCTTCGTCCTGAAAGAAAACATCAGGAAAAATGGAACAAAGTTGGGGCAACAAGAAAGAAACAAAAATAAAACGAAAACAAACAAAGAAATAAGTAATGGCTACAGGAAATCCTCACATATCGATCATCACTCTAAATGTTAATGGACTGAACTCACCAATAAAAAGACACAGAGTAGCAGACTGGATTGAAAAACAGGGAGTTCCCTGATGGTGTAGTGGCTTGGGGCTTCGGCGCTGGTGCTGTCAGCGCTGCGGCCTGGGTTCGATTCCCAGCCAGGGAGCTACCCACATACCAAAAAGCAAAAAAATAAAAAATAAAAAAAAATAAAACCAGAACCCATCCATATGCTGTCTCCAAGAAACACACCTCAGCCATAAGGACAAACACAGACTCAGAGTGAAAGGATGGGAACCAATACTTCAAGCAAACGGTAACCAGAGTAAAGCAGGAGGTTGCCATACTGATATCTAATGAAATAAACTTCAGGTTAAAAAAGATAGTAAAAGACAAGGATGGACATTACATAATGATAAAAGGCACAATACAACAACAAGAAGACTTGACACTAATTAATATATATGCTCCCAACCAGGATGCACCAAAATATACAAAGAAACTACTAACAGATTTGAAAGGAGAAACTGACGAACACACAATCATTGTGGGAGACATAAACACCCCGCTAACAGCCATGGACAGATCATCCAAACAGAAAATAAATAAGGAAACATCAGCTCTAAATGACACATTACAGCAATTGGACATAATTGACATTTACAAGCCAGGAAAAAGAGACTATTCCTTCTTTTCTAGTGCACATGGAACATTCTCAAGGATAGATCATATGCTAGGACACAAAAGTAGCCTCAGCAAATTTAAGAAGATGGAAATCATACCAAGTGTATTCTCAGACCACAAAGCTTTGAAATTGGAGATCAACTGTAAAAGGAAAGCAGAAAAAAACCACATATACATGGAGATTAAACAACAGCTTATTAAAAAAGGACTGGATAAAAGAACAAATAAAAGATGAGATTAAAAAAATATATAGAAACTAATGACAATGACAATACAATGTATCAGAATTATTGGGACACAGCGAAAGCGGTAGTAAGAGGGAAATTTATATCGCTACAGGCCTATCTTAAGAAACAAGAAAAATCACAAGTAAACATCTTAGCATCCCATCTTAAAGAACTAGAAAAAGAAGAGCAGACAAAACCCAAAGTCAGCAGAAGGAAAGAAATAATGAAAATTAAAGCAGAGCTAAACCAATTAGAGAACAGAAGGACGATAGAAAAAATTAATATTACGAAGAGCTTGTTCTTTGAGAAAGTCAACAAAATTGACAAACCCCTGGCTAGACTAATCAAAGGATGAAAGGAAAGGACACAAATATCCAAAATTAGAAATGAAAGGGGAGAAATCACCACTGATACCACAGAAATACAAAGGATTATAAGAAAATATTATGAAGAACTTTATGCCACTAAATTTAACAACCTAGAAGAAATGGACAAGTTTCTAGAAACTTATAGCCTACCTAGACTGAACCAAGAAGAAATGGATAATCTAAATAGACCAATTGATAGTGAAGAGATTAAAATGACTATCCATAATCTCCCTAAAGGCAAAAGCCCTGCACCAGATGGTTTTACCAATGAGTTTTACCAAGCATTCAAAGAAGAATTAGAATTAACGCCTATCCTCCTCAGACTCTTCCAAAAATTGAAGAGGAAGCAATACTTCCTAACTCGTTCTATGAGGCCAAGATTACTCTAATACCAAAGCCTGGCAAAGACAACACAAAGAAAGAAAACTATAGACCAATATCTCTGATGAATACAGATGCAAAAATTCTAAACAAAATATTAGCAAACAGAATACAACAATGCATCAAAAACATCGTACATCAAGATCAAGTGGGATTCATCCCGGGAGCACAAGGATGGTTCAACATACGAAAATCAATCAATGTGATACACCACATAAACAAAATCAAAGATAAAGACCATATGGTCATTTCAATTGATGCAGAAAAAGCTTTTGACAACATACAGCATCCATTTATGATCAAAACACTATATAAAATAGGTATAGAAGGAAAGTATCTCAACATAATAAAGGCCATATATGACAAGCCCTCGGCTAACATCATACTGAATGGGGAAAAGCTGAAGCCTATTCCCCTAAAATCAGGAACAAGACAGGGATGCCCCCTGTCACCATTGCTATTTAATATAGTACTGGAAGTTCTAGCCACAGCAGTCAGGCAGGAGAAAGGAATAAAAGGTATCCAAATTGGGAAAGAAGAGGTCAAATTGTCACTATTTGCAGATGACATGATCCTTTATATAAAAATTTCCAAAGATTCCACCAGGAAACTATTAGAAACAATAAACAATTTAGTAAAGTTGCAGGATACAAAATCAATGTACAAAAATCAACAGCATTCCTCTATACAAACAACAAATCCACAGAAAAAGAAATGAGGGAGTCAATTCCCTCTGCTATCACAACAAAAAGAATGAAATACCTGGGAATTAACTTAAGGAAGAATGTGACAGACTTATACAGGGAAAACTATAAGACACTTTTGAAAGAAATTGAAACAGACTTTAAGAGGTGGGAAAATACCCCCTGTTCATGGATAGGAAGACTTAACATTGTTAAAATGGCCATTCTGCCCAAAGCAATCTACAGATTTAATGCAATACCCATCAAAATCTCACAATCATACTTTCGTGAAATAGATAAAAGAATTAGTAAATTTATATGGAACCATAAAAGACCTCAAATTGCCAAAGCAATACTACATAAAAAGAATAAGGCTGGTGTAATTTATATTACAAAGCATCAATAGTCAAAACAGCGTGGTACTGGCAGAACAACAGAAATATAGACCAATGGAATAGAACTGAAAACCCAGAAATAAACCCACAAATTTATGGACAAATAATTTTCGATAAAGGAGCAAAAACCATACAATGGGGAAAAGACATCCTCTTTAGTAGGTGTTGCTGGGAAAACTGGAAAAACATATGCAAAAGAATGAACCTGAGCTGTGAACTCTCTCCATATACAAAAATTAACTCAAAATGGATTAAAGACCTTTATGTAAGACCTGCAACAATAAACTGTATAGAAAAAAGACATTGGTACTAAACTCATAGACTTAGGACTCGAGGAAGACTTCATGAACCTGACCTCAAAGGCAAGGGAAGTAAAAGTAAAAATAAATGAATGGGATTATATCAAACTAAAAAGCTTCTGCACAGCAAAAGAAACCATCAACAAGGCAAAGAGACAGCCAACTGAATGGGAGAAAATATTTGCAAATAATGCATCAGATAAGGGTCTAATATCTAAAATATATAAAGAACTAATAAGACTTAACAACAAAAAAACAAACAACCCAATTAAAAAGTGG